>VWZK01001196.1:0-13477 GCA_013396935.1 Baryphthengus martii
AGACCTACCTGCCTTATAGGAGGAGAAGATACTAGCCAGAGTAGAGAAGGATTAAGCTAGAGAGTACGAGCCAGGCATGTACAAGCCCATGAGAGAGGGAAGAACGCGTTCAAGGGGGATGAGGGCGATGGTCATGGTCGTTGTGAGATTTTTTGAATAACTCTCGCAACCCCATCAGTTTCCTGGTGGAAAAACACAAACGTCACACTCATTCTTCACCATGCACACAACAGACTCTTGAAACAGCAGAAGAATTTCTGTCTTAGACAAGTTCAACGTCTGACTAGATAAGATACTGCAGAACTGAATCTAGCCCTGAAGTTAAACCTACTTTCATTAGAAAGTTGGTCTACAGTCCTTCAGAGCTTCTTTCCAGGCTGTGGTTGAATGATGGTCCATAGATAGACCTCAGTGCACTCTTATCCATGGCTGTCAGAGGCCAGTGCTTTTTCTACTCTGTACTAGAGGTGTAAAAATGGTTTTTAAAAAAAACAAACCTATGCAAAGAATGACATGATATAAGAAATCACAAGGTTTTATTTCCTTGTTCCTGAAGTCTGTGAATTCAGCAGCTTCTAAAGGCAACCTACACTATACTGTGATAGTGAATATAATGTATATAAGCTCAAATATTTGCAAGAGAGTAAAAAATAAGAGTCCGTTAATTAAACTTTATGACCAAAAATGGTTTAATTTAGTGAAAAGGGGGAAACTTTCAAAAAGAATACTGTAAGACATGGCAAAAGGTGCAAAATGCCTGATTGAAGGCAACAAACGAGACTCAGAGATAAATATATACTGTGCATTAAAAAAAGTTTTGAAAAACACTAGACCTAGATACATAACTCAAGTTGTTTAGTAAAAGTTTGAAAGTGATTGAAGACAATGCTTAGAAATTTTTAAATGAGAAATGGGGAATAGAAAAGAGCTTAATGTCTGAAAGTTTAATGCAAAACATCAGTAAAGCACAAAGATTTTACAACCACTTTACTGAAGGAGTCACATAGTAATAAAACCTTCTCAAACTTACTGGTGCAAGAATCTACCAGGGACTCTATGAGTCTTTGATATAACTGGAGTAAGAGATGTTCAAGGAAGACCATGTTAACTACGGAGTAGTTGAAGATGGTTCCTACATCAGCATTTATCTCAGGGAGGGAGAGCGTCAATCAAAGGAATGACTCCTAACAATAGGATTAGTAAAATAAACCTTAAAAAAAAAATCAGTTAGAAGAAAGGAAACATGATTCAAGAGTTCTGGAGGAATGGAGATACGAAACTACTGTGTTATTAATTGTGGTATGCAACTTATCACTTCAATCAGACTTAGCTGCAGGGGAATATAAAATAGCAATTATGTTGTGAATTTTTGAGAAGGGCACCATGAAGGATCTGGGAAGCTGTAGTTCAGTGGTGCTGACATCCCTATTAAGCTCACTGGTAAGGTTTACAAGGAGGAACAGCATCCACAGTCTCAGGGCTAAATGCAACGTATTGAGGAAGAGGCAACACTGCTCTTCTTAGAAAAATTATTCCTCACAGATCACATTGTTTTGAAGGACTCTGTGAACAAGTGGTAGAATGATCCAGCTGGTGTAGAGGAAATGGAGGAGTTCTCAGCAAGGTCTTTCAACTGAGGACTCAATGAAATTGTGGTGGGCTGGATTACCCTTGTGGTTTATTAATTGATTAAAAGGTAAGAGATAAAGAATCGCTTGGTTTTGATAGTGGAAATCGTTGCCAGGAGAGTCCTGCATGGTTTTCTACTGGGAGCTGTGTTCATGAGCACACTCGATTTGGACAAGACTTTGGAAAAGGAGTGATAAAGGTTTGTTGATGACACAGTATTATCCATGGGTTTTGGAATTAATATTCCCAACAGGAGTTTTAAGAGCATCTCAAACACTTGATGCCACTGGGCAACAGACAGGTAAAACTGTGTTAGTAAATGCACGTGGGAAACGCAGCCCTAAACATTTATACACAGTGATGGTCTCTAGAGTAGCTATTTCAACTCAGAAAAAGAGATCTTAGCATCAGAGCTCAGGGGAACTGAATGTTAGGATTTCCTGGAAGGGAATAATGAACAAACCAGAAAGTAACAGCATGGAGATGCTTAAATCTGCAGTGTATCCACATTTTTTTGTACGGCATCATTTTACTTTCTTTTCACATTCTAGAACTATGAACAGTGGGTGAAGAGTGAAGAAGGTGAGTAGGAAAAGATTACTCACTATTATTCATAACACAGGAACTAGGAAGCACCAAGCAAAATGACCAGGAGTCAGACTGGAAGACAAATGAAAGGAAATACTTCATCACACACGTTCATATTAATGCAATTCCTTCTCTCTGAGTCACTAGGGTGGGATTCATCTGACTTAGTTTTTCGAGCAGATTCACCCCACTTGAACTGGGCATTGTATTTGCTGGAGGCCACTTCTCAGCTGGGCACTGAGGCTCCAGTTATAGTCAACAGATAACCAGGAGTGGTGGGCATGTGATTCATCTTAGCTACTACAGACATTTCTGTTAGCAGAGGATGCATCATGGTTCGTTTAGTGGCCAGCTCCTGGTGTTGTACATAGAACCATGGAATCATAGAATGCTTTGGGTTGGAAGGGACCTTTCAAGGTCTTCTGGTTCCAATCCTCCTGCAGTGAACAGGGACATCTGCAACTAAAGCAGGTTGCTCAGAGCCCCATCCAACATCACCTGGAATGGTTCCAGGGATGAGGCATCAACTACCTCTCTGGGCAACCTGGGCCAGGATCTCACTATCCCCAGCACATAAAATTTCTTCTTCAGATCTAGTGAAAATCTCCCCTCTTTTAGTTTAAAACCATCATCCCTTGTACTGTTGCAACAGGCCTTGTTAAAAATATTGTCCCCATCTTTCTGATAGGCCCCTTTTAAATATCAAAAAGATGCAAGAAGATCTTCCCAGAGCCTTCTCTTCTGCAGGCTGCACAAGCCCAACTCTCCCAGTCTGGCCTCCCAGCAGAGGGTTCCAGCCCTCCCAGTATTGCTGGGGCTCCTCTGGCCCCACTCCAACAGCTCCCTGTCTCTCCTGTGCTGAGGACTCCAGAGCTGGACCCGGCACTGCAGGGGCGATTCTCAACAGAATCCCCTCCCTCAACCGGCTGGCCGCACTTGTTTTTATGCAGCACAAGATATGGTTGACTTTCTGGTATGCAGGTGTATATTGCCAGTTCATGTCCAATTTTACTTTCACCAATACCCCTAAGTCCTTCTCTACAGGGGACAAAAGAACCCTAGTGCCACTAGTTGAGTTGTAGATTCATCGTGGACACCGGCCTTTAGACACCTAAACCTCAGCAAGTGTTGACACAGAGCTCAAACACTTGGGATAAATGCTCCAAGAGAAGCGTAAAAAGCAGGCAGAAGTCCCATTCCCCAGTGACAGTCATAATGACAGGTGTGTCCAACACCCCCTAAGCTTTCAGAAACAAAAACAAACAAAGTTTAAAAATGCTGCTACTTCTTTTTTTTTTTTTTTTCTCAGCAGGTTGACCTTAAAGGGCAACATGCTCCACTCTGTCTGGCTTACAGGCAGATAAGAGCCACATCCTGACTCTGGGTGGATGAAAGGGAAGATAAGTTGCTTTCATGGATGTGTCTGGGAAAAGGATAAATTATCTCCTTTATGGGCTCTTTGTTGCTCCTTGCCCAATTCAGGGCTGTATCTCTGGCAGAGCAAACGTGTACTTGTAACAGAATGAGATGGTGTAAATCACAGCAGGGCATTGCTCTTCTGACTGGACTGCACACTCTGTACTCATGGCAAAAATCAACAGAAAATGGGAAACACAGAAAAAGAGGGTCGGTGGCTTTCTGCTGCTTTTGATATTGGTAGTAGAAGGGGAGGTGAATGATTATGCTCGTAGAACAGAAGCGTCAATGAGATAAGGAAACCTGGTAGCCGTGCAAACAGATGTCCTTCCTAAAAACCACATCTGCCTGGTTTTGGCATGGGCCAGTCCTTCCCTTCCTCCAGCTTTTGGTTGTGTCAGCCAGAGCAGGCAGGAGAATGAAGCAATAGCTGTCAGGAAGCCGGAGTTCATCTCCTACCTCTATCAATGATCTACCCTCTACCCCTGGGTGTGCCGTTGTTTTCTTTTTAATCCTTCTTCTGTCTTCTCACGCGTGAACGGTATCTTTTTTCTCAGTCTCTCAAGCTTTCTGGGAGCAAGCTTTGCTTTCATATTCCATGAAAACATACTCTCTCTCGGGCTACTACATCCCCCAGCCTTATGAATAGTATTAGCCAGACAAGAAATGCACACTAAAGTAGCGAAGCCCAGTTCAAACGGCTCCCAGAGCTTCCTTCCTCAGACTCATTCAGCCTGAAACCTAAATCTGCTTTTCCCAGAGCCTTTCTCTCACCTCCCCTGTATCTGGATGATGCGGGGGATCATTAGTTTCTGTAAGTCAGAGCTCAGCAGTCTATTAGCAACGCAGCGGTGACAGAAGGCACGCTGGCCTTGTACTCTTCGCTGCCTCGATTTTTTTCTGTGCCCACGTAGCCACAGCTCTGAGAGATTATCGATCAAGATCAGCAGTTGTGGTTTCCTACGTGCAGCTGTATTGGCACTGGTTGTGTCTCAGGAAGCCGAGCTCTCAGCAAGCTGTTGTGATGCTTTAACTCAGACCGTGCCTCTGCGCACATTAGCAATGGAATTAACCCAGGCAGTGCAGGTCGAGTTAAAATTGAGTGTCTTCGTACCTAGAGCTGTGCATCCTACGGATCAGGTGTGGATAGTACCTACGACTGTACATCTCTGATGAGCTTTCTCACTCAAAGGAATCCGCCAGATGTATTGGGCTGGCAGGTACACACAGGGTCTAAAGTAACTGAGGGACCACGGCTTAGAAATCTATAATCCATCATCTGAGCCCCCCACTAACTGTTCGCATGAGTGGTTTGAGCCAGCCCTGCCACAGATGTAGTTCAGGCTGATGCACTTTGGTAATTCATAGAAAAAATCACAGAATAGTTTTGCTTGGAAAAGACTTAAAGATCAAGTCCATCCAGTAACCCAACACTGCCAAATTTACAACCAAATCATGTCCCTCAGCACCACATCTGGATGTCTTTTAAATCCCTCCAGGGATGGAGATTCCACCACTGCCTTGGGCAGCCTGTCCTAGAGCTTCCCTTTCAGGGAAGAAATAGTTCCCCACATCCAACCTAAACTTCTGGGACAACTTGAGGCCATTTCCTCTTGTTCTACCACTTGTTTCTTGGGAGAAGAAACTGACCCCCACCTGCCTGCAACCTCCTGTCAGGGAGTTGTAGAGAATGAGAAGGTCTCTCCTGAGCCTCCTTTTCTCCAGACTCAACAAGCCCAGGTCCCTCAGCTGCTCCTTACAAGATACGTTCTCTAGATCCTTCACTAGCTTTGTTGCCCTACTCTGGACACACTCCAGCCCCTCAATGTCTTTCTTGTAGTGAGAAGCCCATGTGTTTGTGGTCCAAAGCCACAAATAATGGTAGTTACTACAGATCAGGGGATGGTTTAATGAAAAAGGTTTTACTCATTTATAATATCAGAACTTGTAATAGTGACTCCACCCTTCCTAGTATTTTTATTTTTTTTTTTGGAATGACTTCCTCCAAGAATAAAGCATTCCTGAACACAGGTCCTCCCAGTAGCCTTGGGAAGGATGTGTCCCTCCTAAAGCAGATGATGATTCACCCTAATGTAGGCTCTTTGTCCTCCACATGGATCTTTCTTAGCCTTAAGAGTTCTTTTAGCTAGCTCCTGACAAGACACCAACTGAGAGTGAGAGAAATTTATACCAATAGGCTTGTGGTTTGACCTCTCCATCCCATCTCCTGAACGAGTACATTTGTAATATCAAATGGAATATATATATTTTTATTTTTTTTTTAACAGAAAATTAAACTGAATAAATACTCTGCCTTGTTCTCCCTGAGGTTTCTTGAAGGGTTGCGCTACACAAAACTTGCAAGTTCTTCTTAGGAGGCAAATGAGCTTTAAGTCTTGGCAGACCAGTGGAAAGGGGTTTGCTTTCACTAACTTCAGACTCCTCCATCCAATCTGGTTATTTCTGCCTCCTTAATATTGAAAGGATTCTGGAGCTGCCCATTTTGCCCAGTGCAGGGAGCCAAGATGATCACCTTGTTGGCCAGGTAAAACCCAATTTTAGGTTATAAAGAGTATTGGGGATAATATAGGGAGAAGTAGATCTGTGAGGCATAAGCTTGCTCTTGGCTCAAGCTTTGATAGGAGTCATCACACATGATCATATATTAAAAGTTGAGAGGGACCTCACAGATTCAGTTTCTTGTGGCACGATTAACTCTAGAGGTTGCTTAGAAAACAGAATCACTGCCAGTGGGCTGAGCTTCCAGAACAAGGGATGTCTTGAATTAGTATGTTATGTACCAAGGTAGCAAAGACTGGTATGCAAGGTCACCGCTTTTTTTGAAGGTGATCTTGATGTTTACCGATGGTCAGCAGGAGAAACGCACCAGCAGGAGCTAATGACTTTAGAGGAAAGGACAACACATCACCTACTAAAAATAGTCCACTGGCATGTTTCTGAGGCATATTTTCTCTGTAGCCAATGGTAATTAAGAGATTGATGTCCCTGGGAAGCGTTTGGAAAATTTTTACAAGCTTTCTCCTTGGATTTCCCCAGGAACGACTAACTGGTTGGCATAGCACAGGTGCTTTTCAAGAGTAGATGCTGACAGCTTTGCCTACGCTTAGAAGAACACACCTTGTTTACACAGCCATGGAAATAGGCTTAAACATGTGAACCCCCATGGTCTCTTTGCTTTCCATCTGCAACAGCTACTGTTGGCCTGGTGGCAATTCAGATTCAAATGTTCTCTTAGAAACAGACTGTAGGAGTGGAGGTCACTCAGCTCAGTCCAGGTCTGGCCTATCAAGAGCAGGTGCATCCTGGACGGAATGATGAGCTCATTGCAACAAGTGGTAACATTTCTGATGAGCTCTTTTAAACTGCCACAGAGAGGTATTTAGGATGGTATCTGCCCAACTCAGAAGGAATTTTGTCTGCCAGCCAAAATGTTTTGCAAGGGTACCATACTCTGGGATGAGAAAAAAGTGACATCCTGGCAATGATACCTGGGTCAGCGCTGAGTTATGAGCAGGGTCAAAGAATCTGAGATATTCACAGAATCACAGAATGGTAGGGGTTGGAGGGGACCTCTGTAGATCATCTAGTCTGACCTGCCCAGAGCAGGTTGCCCAGGATGGTATCCAGGTGGGTTTGGAATCTCTCCAGGGAAGGAGACTCCACAACCTCTCTGGGCAGCCTGTTCCAGGGCTCCGTTATCTTCACAGTAAAGAATGTTTTCCTTATGTTTAAGATGGAATTTCCTGTGTTCTAGTTTGTTCACGTTGCCCCTTGTCCTGATGCTGGGCACCACTGAAAAGAGTCTGGCTCCATCCTCTCGATCTTCACATTTCAGACATTGATAAGAATTGAGAAGATCCCCTCTTAGTCTTCTCTTCTCCAGCGATGTGTTTGCTGCCCAGACAGTCACCTACTTACACCAGGAAAAGATGCCAAGACAGGATTAAATATCTGTGGGTTTGCACACATGGCTTCAGCTCACATGTGTGTGTGTATGTAGACCGCTCTGCATGGCCTAAAGGTTTCCTACAACTTGGGAACTGCTGAGCTGAGCCCTTTCCATGGCCTCAGTCCCTGGAATATCCACGCAGCTGCCAAGGAAAATCAATGGAAATAACCAAGTGACAGAGCCAGGCTTCTGATTGAAATGAATTTTTGCCACCAGGACTTGAGGCTGGAAAAGGCTTTAAGAGTTGAACACGTCATGCTCATGATAAAACATCCGTCTTCAAAAGGGGCCACTCTCTCAGAGCCTGTCTCCATTCCCTCTGGATACTTGTTCTTTAACTAGTCCCCTTGATCAGAAACATTCTGCCTGGATGCTCTCAGACATCTTCTGATCTGCTTCGTCCCACCGGAGGAGGAGTTGTGATCCATAAGGTGGAGTTTGGTCTTAATGTAGCAGGGATGAAATCCATTATTTCCTTTGAAAATGATGACTCTGCCTTTCAATTGGCATTGGAAATGGACTGACCCTGACTTCAAAAGACTGAGAGGAGCTCTTATCAAATATCTTCAAAAGCTGTGAGAGGAAGACTGGGAAATGCCAGCCAATTTCCTCTGTTTTTGTAGCAACTTGTTTATGTTTTTTCGAGTTCTACTCTGGAAAAGTAGTTGGCTTGAATTAATATGCACTACATTTGAGTTTTGCTGTTCATGTGTGTGTGCACTTTATTTGATTCCCGGAGGTTACCTCCAACTTGTTTTCTCAGAAGGGATTGAATTGTTTATTGATCTTTGCTGTCGTCCTGCATTAGTGTGTCCATCTGATGCAAGTTCTAATTTCTCGCTTTGCTGCAAATGAGCGCTCAATTAGAAAAGAAAAAAAGCAAACACACTCCTTGTTTTTCCTATGTTGAAGAAAAACAACAGCACAGACTCAGAACTGAAGAGAAAACTGAGAATGGAGGTGATAGAACAGGGCTGGGTTTACCTGGAGGGGTGATGGAGGAAGGGAGCTGTGTATCTCAACTCACGTCTGTGTTGTGTTGCAAGGGAGGGGTTGTAGAAATATGGCCCACCCCATTCATTCCGTTAGGTCAACCTTCAGTTCAAACTGGTTGGCTCATTGTACTTGCAGCGAGGGGAGGATGAGGCTGGTAGAGGATGAGACTCCGCACATCCTTCTCATCTAAATCTGCACCTCAGAGTGACAGTGGAAATGTCTCTAATTTGGTGGTCCCAATCCTTTTCTTCATCTTCTTCTCTGGAGGGGGTGAACAAGGATGGAGAAAGGATGGGCAGGATCAGGAAGGAAGGAAGGAAGAAAGCAAGGAAGGAAGGAAGAAAAGATAGCCAACCATCCTGTCCTCAACATCACACTCTTCTTGCCAAGTCTTTGGGAAGAGGTTATTCCACTGACACACCCCTTCCGATCCAAGGACCAGCTGAATTCTGGGAAAGGCTGAGGGGTGAGAGGCCAGATCTCCTTGCTGGACTAACTAAAGGGGAATTACATAGCAAAAGAAAAATGCAGCTGGTAGGTGTAGGTACATGTCTCTTCACCGCCTCATGGCAGAGAAGCAAGCAATGAAGAATGCAGGTGTTGAAGGCTGGGTTCATCCTCTAGAAGACATTGGTGGGACAACAAGATATTAGCGTGAGTCTCTGCACAGCAAGGCCTGCCAACCTGGCTGTCCAGACACTAAAACAGCTGAATCATAAATGAGACAAGAGACTACACAAATGGGAATAATGAAGGAGTAAAAAGAGAAGAAGGAACAGGGAGTAAAGAGAAAGGTGCTAAAAATACCTCTGATGATAGGGCAAGAGGAAGTGGCCTCAAGTTGCACCATGGGAGGTTTAAGTTGGATATTAGGAAAAATTTCTTCACTGAAATAGTTGTCAAGCCCTGCAGTAGCCCACACAGGGAAGTAGTTGAATCACTATCACAGGATGTGTTTAAAAGTCATGTAAATACTGTATTTAGGGATGTGGTTTAGAAGTGGACTTGGTAGAGTTAGGTTAATGGTTGGACTTGATGATCTTAGAGGTGATGCTGAGGTGATGGAGAAAGGAATCCTCCTGGAATAATTTTGAGTTTTATTGTCAGGCAACTGGGCTGTCCTCACTCCCTAAAAGAGCATATCAACCATCTTTGTGAAGCTGCACATCTAAAAGCAGCACTGCTTCACCTGGTTGGACACTGTGCACAAGTTCTGACCAATCCTTTCCTCCTCATGGTAGAAGTATTCACAGTAGTCTGAGTTGTATGCTGTATAAAAAGCAGCATTTCTTCTCTTACTGAGACAAGAAAAGAAGAAAATATTTCCAAGTTAAGCTATTCTACCTAGCACTTGGTTCAGTCTGCGTGTCAGAGGGCAGTGCTGGATCTGTGGTCACCTGCCAAGTAGTGTGAGGACCAAGAGCTCTGGGAGCATGGCTAGGATAGAATTTGAGGCTGCTTTTTCTGAAACACTGAATTACCACCCAATTTTCCACTGGCTGTTGGTACATAAAGACTCGTGAGGAGGTGCAATAACCTAGTTCATAGGTTGTGTCTGCACTAGACTATTAAACTGGCAGGTCACGGGCCATAACATACGGCAGGTAAGGGAACAATTCATCATTTAATTCTGAAAGAAACCTTAAAAAGACACAAAACAATACCGCTTTCAGGAATGACATCATTTAAACTGTCTGTTATTAGTTTCCAGGCTTTAAAGACTCTCAGGAAAAAAAAAGCAATACTCTCTCAACTGAGCGAACTGATTTGAAATCTTCAGGCAATCTATTGGAGCTCCAATTGGGCCCAAATTGGGAACCAATAAATCTGTGAAGGTTTAGGGCCGTCCACTGGACCTATAGCAGATGCTCTCTGTCAACCTCTCTCCCTCTTCAAAGGGGAATAGAAAGAAAATAAGGGAGAGACACATCGATTAGAAAAGAAAGCTAGAACAACTTCAGTGAAAACAATAATAAAATGGAATATATACAAATATACATAAAACCAGTACCGAACTGAACTCCTCCTGATGATAATTACACCACCGTCACCGCTGACACAGGGCACAAGGGATGTTCCAGGCTGGACTCAGCAGCAGATGAGAACTGGATTCAGAAGCTGGACTCCGGAACAGGGTTCAGGAATACACGGATTGTGATCAAAGACAGAACGGGCAGAGTCCTCCTCTGATGCTTTGTAGCAAATATGACCTGTGGGGAATGGACTCTCTTGTAGGTTAGTTTAAGGTGACCTGTCCTGTCTTCTCCTCCCTGCACGTGCAGCTTTTTCCATTCTCCACCCCTCAATGTGGCACACAAGAGCTAGCAGTGAGCTTGGTCCTCAAACCAACCCCTGGTAGCACCTCTAAACACCGAGCGCTATAACTGCTAGAAGTAGAAACTGCCTGTGAAAACATGTTGACTTCAGAAAGTGCAGTTAGTTGGAATAAAATTAGCTGAAAAGTAAAACAGAATTAGTTCTGTCTAACTCAAATCAGCACAAGGATTCGGTCTTTTTGGTGAAAAACATTAATTTTTTGTTCCTCCTTCTGGAGCTTTTGTAAAACGAGCAAAAAACCCAAAAACATACAGAAAAAAACCCACGGTAACAAAACATTTTTACCAACGAAACAAGCAAATGAAAATTTGGTCATTTTCAAAACTAAGGAAAATGTCACTTAAAACACTGGTTTACTTTTGACAAAATTTTAGGAAGAAGAAAAAAAACCCACAACTCCCTGACCAGTGCTGTCCAAAACTCAAAATACAAGAGGTTGAAAGCCCACAGGAAACCTTCAGAGATAAAGGTCACCCAGACCCCCCATGAAGGGAATCACATTTCAAGTGGGTATAAGATTTATGATGCTCTGCAGCCTTCCAAGGATTTAGTAAATGTCTTCTTTAGTCTCCCCCAGAGCTTATACTGTTCTCTGCAGACTACCTATGATTTTTATACCAACATTCCCATTCAATTTTTAAACTCTAAACTTCACTCACGTTTTTTTGTTGTTGTTTTTGAGATTGGTAATGAAGGAACCATTTAATTTTGTTGGGAAAAAAACCCCTCTGCAGAGGATGAGCACCAGATCTGCTTATGGACATGCTGGGAGCTGTGAACCAGCACCAATTCATACCTGCTAACCTCGTGGGAATCCATGTGTAAGGGCTGGTTTATTTGCTTTCCTTGCAGCCATTTCAAGGAGAGCTTTCTGGGCTCAAACAGAACAGCACTGGTCTTCTGGTACCTCAGACTGAGGGATGCTGGTTTGATATGTCTCTGTTAATACCGTGGCCTGAAGGGCAGAAAAAGGGAAAGTTCAGTGAGGGTTGCATGGAGGAAATTATGAGTGGGGATAGATCCTGGGGTCCCGATGAAACACAGGGTTTGTGAGGAGCAAAGATGCTCAAGATAGGGATAGAGAGAAGGAATTATCAGCAAAATAAGTGAGTGCTGCGTCTTTTGAGGTGCTGGAGCAAGTCTAAAGAAGGGCAATGAAGCTGGTAAAGGATCTAGAGACCAGATGTTATGAAAAGAGGCTGAGGAAACCGAGGTTGTTTAGCTTGGAGAAAAGAAGGCACAGGGGAGACCTTCTTGCTCTCAACAACTCCCTGAAAGGCGGTTCTAGTGAGGTGGGAATCAGTCTTCTCTCCCAAGTAACGAGTTGTAGGATGGGAGGAAATGGCCTCAAGATGCACTTGGGCAGGTTTGAGTTAGACACTAGAACCACAGAATAATCATAGAATGGTATGGGTTAGAGAAGACCTCTGGAGATCATCAAGTTCAACTCCCCTGCCAAAGCACCTAGTGCAAGCCACTCAGGAAGACACCCAGGTGGGTTTTGAAAGTCTCTAGAGAAGGAGAATGCAGCAAAGAACACCGTATACCTCAGTTATTGCCCTATAATACTACACAGTTTGGTGGCAATGGAGAAAGCAGCTGCCTCTGTGACCTTTTCCTGGAGCACTTTCAATCAGAGACTCTGGCTTTTCAGGGTAGCTTTGTTGCACAATATCGTCATCATTAGAACAGAGTTAAGGAGTAACTGATGATGACATCAGCTGTTCATTTTGGAGCTAAAGCTCTTTTCCTCAAGACGTTGTGCAAAGCTGCACGCTCAGTCAGTAGTAATCTTTCCCACAGACGTCAGAGAGTGAGTAGAGCAGTGTTTAGAGAAAGCCCTACCACCAGGCCAACCAAAACTGATATTGCTGATCAGGGGACAAGGGGAAGAGTAACCTCTTATCACTGCTACAGGTTCCTTTGCACAACTTTTTAATGATTTCTTGCCACGTCACTGCTCATCTTTGAGGAGTTTCTTCTCTGAGCAAAGTCCATCTCCTGCTCTGACCTCATAGGCTATCCATCTAGGCTCCATCTCTAAAATTTGTATATAAAGACACTATGTGAGACCATGTCAAAAGTCTTGCTTAAGAAGAGGTAAACAGCATCAGCCTGTCTGCAGAGCCAATGAGTTCCTCACAGAAGTCAAAGAAGCTGTCCAAGCACAGTCTGTTCTCTGTAAATCACGCTGAATGTTCACAGTCACCTTCTTGTCTTTCACATGCCTGGAAAGGACAGAGTGACTTGTTCCATTATTTTCCCAAGACCAGAAGGAAAAAATGACCAGATTTAAGTTCTTTGGATCCTTTTACTTGCCTCTCTGGAATGTGACGTTTGTGTTTTTCCACCAGGAAACTGATTGGGTTGCGGGAGTCATACAAAAAATCTCACAATGACCACGACCATCTCCCTCAACCCCCTTGAACGTGTTCTTTCCTCTCTCATGGGCTTGTACATGCCTGGCTCGTACTCTCTAACTTAATCCTCCTCTACTCTGGCTAGTATCTTCTCTTCTCCTCCTATAAGGCAGGTAGGTCT
>VWZK01001197.1:0-17638 GCA_013396935.1 Baryphthengus martii
TTCCCAAATTACTAATGACAGGATGAGAGTAAATGGCCTCAAGTAGTGCCAGGGGAGGTTTAGATTGGATATTAGGAAGGAATTCTTTGCTGAGAACAGGCTGCCCAGGGAGGTGGTGGAGTCACCATCCCTGGAGGTGTTTAAGAGACGAGTAGATGTGGCACTTGAGGCTATGGTCTAGTGGTTAGGGATGCTGGTATGGAGGTTGGACTAGATGATCCTGGAGGTCCTTTCCAACCATGGTGATCCTATGATTCTATGATTCTAAGCTAACAACATGCCGTCCTAAGAATCAGCAAAGCCATATACCCTCCACTGATTTCTCCAGAAGGCTATTCAAGAGCTTATGTTCCCCCTCTAATGCTTGGTAACAGACATGTTTGTAGTTTGGTTATGCATTGGCAGGAGAGTGCAGTTCCATCAGTGACATACCACTGCCAGATCCCTGTCAAAGGGTAGCTTTAACTCTAAATCTCCTTTTGCTAAGTTAAGATAGCCCAAATATTCTGTATTCTGACAACCTATTTGCAGCATCGTCTCCATTTTGATCATGTTTGCTGACTATTGATAACCAGTATTGCCCCTAGTATTCCAGAGACTCTCATCAGTGCATTGTAGACTGTCATGAATACTACTCACTGTCCTCAGCTACTGTGCCACAGAACCAAAGGGAGTTCAACACCACTGGTTGTACTTATATCTTATATCCCAAATTTCACCTGTCCCTTCTTTTTCAGAATGCTGAAAACTCATACGCTGTTGGGAAAAGCATTGTTTATGCTTGCAGACATGGATATTCTCTTGTTGGTGATCCTATTGCTAAGTGTGGCAGTAATTTACAGTGGCAAGTTGGAGACAGATATTGCCAGGGTATGTCTAATTGATTCTTGTTTTGAAATACAACTCCATTCCTGAATTCCAGTGAAACATCTCTGAACATCTGCTTTCCAGTAACAGTGGGGGAAAAATACAGACCTGCATTTCCCAGTTCTCTAGACATAATCAGGCTTAAATTGACCTTTATTTTGAATCCAGATATTGTAATACTGAAAAAGAAACATGCCCATAAAGTCTGGATTTGAGGAAGGCTGGAAGTGAGGGAGACTACAACGAAGAATCAGGAGAACGAGTCTGTGTCTAAAGTCAACTGAGGGAAAGGTTCAGTGAGCAGCACTGTGTAACCACAAAGTTCTCAAATAACTGCCCATCATAAGAACACAACTCCAAGGATTACTTTATTTCTTGGATGGTCTTCTCACTTCACTCTTTTCCTCTAACCTGGTCAGTCATTAGTAGGGTTTCCATTTTTCTTTGCACATTTTATTTGTGAGTCAGCTTTGAGTGTGATCACAAAGACTTGGGAATTTTCAGACCTGCAACTCAATGCCATCCTTTTCTCCTTCCAACCAGGACTGACTGCCCACAAATGTTAGTCTACATTGTTTAAATGACATCTCTTTGTCTATAAGTACATGGTTACCCACAATCCTGTATGCATGAATTTCTCTATTAGGATGCTACTCTATAGTATGAACCCCCAACAGAGGCATGGGTCCTAAAAACAGAGAAGCCTTCTTCAAGCTAGACATGAAGATATTGTCACTCTGTCCATGGTATTGCACATGTCTGGCTGGCGTGATGAGTTAATATCCTGTGCTAACATGATTGCATGATTGCTAAGTCTCTACAGGAAAATCAGCTAATCTTAACTATTGAATTTGTTAAGGAATTTAGGAGAAGATTAAATATGTGACTGCTTTCTGCAATATACTGATTCACTGTGGTCATCTCAAATGCTTCAATCCTTAGAAACTGCATGTGTTCTGCCCATCCTCGAGGGTGGTTTGCAAGGAGAGCCATGGAAACCTGTATATGAGATTGGTGAGAGAATAGCTCTGTCTTGTCCACAAGACATGCACTTAGAAGGAGTACGCTCCATTTTGTGTGAGCCCAGTCTCAAGTGGTCTCCTGACGTGAAGACAATCCAATGCAAGAGAATAGGTAAGCCAGTGAAGAGGTTTGCCTGCTGTCCATATTGTAATGCACAGAAACTCTTTTTGGTTTTTTGTTGGTTTTTTTTCCCCTTGTTTGGCAATCCTGCCAATCTATTTTGCTCAGCAAGTCTTTACCCATAAGGGAGATTTTAATTTTTTTTTTAGAGCATAAACATTTTACAATTAAAAATTTAGATTAAAAAAATATTTTAAGAAAAATAAATCAGGAGTTTTAAGGTAGGAAACTACAGACATCTAATCAAGAAAACAAATCAGGATAAAGCATTCTCAGAAAGTATGTCTGTATGGATTTAGCAAAATCTTACTATTACTTGATGCAGAAATCTCCAGAGGAATGTTTATCAAAGGCCTATTTATTTTTCAAGGTTGGAATACAGCTCAAAGAACAGTACATGTGCAGTCATGAAAATTCCCCAAGAATCACTATTGCTTTTGTTTTTAAAGTTAGTGCAGATTGAGGACTAATGATGGAATTTGTAGTTTCCATTATTGTCAATGTATAAAGTTACTCAGGTTCACATTTCTACACAGGACTTCAGAGTCCTAGCTTTTCTAGTGGTGTCAGTGAAGCTAGTAGCTGTGAAAACCAATGATAAAGCTGTTGCCCATTATGATTCAGCACTGTTAAGTTTATCAGAAACAAACAGCTGCTGCAGAAATGAGATGAATGTTTAAGCTTGAACATAGCACCTGTCTCCTTCCATCTGACTCATGACCCATGGATAAATTACTGAACAGTAACTTTGCAAAGTGTGTCATATCTTTTTAATAGTGTTGATTCCTTCCATGTAGTAGATACTTTAATTGAACACGTGGGATGTGACTTTATGTCATGGTTGTATAATTCAGTGCGTTTTAAGCTCAACTGATAGAATAATTTCAGAGTAGACCTTTAACAGCCCTTGTTTTTCTGACCCTAATAGCACTGTCTGTTGTTCTACTTCAGTGCCCAGTGTGACACCAGAAGCGACAGGGCCTAAATGTCAGCCTTGGGAGAAAGTGCATCAGTCACAATGTGTCTGCAAAATGCCCTATGAGTGTGGGTAAGTTCAGGCTGAATTTGACAATGACTTTTTCGCTTTATTCAAGACCAATTAAATTTCTTAAGTCTTCAGTCCATGACAGATGAGAAAGCTTTACTCATAGGAGAAGGAGGCATTATACTTTGTTTGCTGTACAGCTCAATCAATGTCCTGTTCATCACTTACCTGCCTTGTCAGAACTGTCAGTGGGTTTTAGCAGTAATGGAATTTGATTGGATGACACAAGGTGAAGGGATAATTTCAGCTCTACTTCATCTGTGGAATAGATGGAAAAAGATAAAATAATATTTTGAAGATTCAGAAAATTGAGGAAAAGTTAGAACAGAGGCCCTTGGGACATAAACCATCAAAGCAGTAAGCTAGTGAAATAAAGAAAATTTCTTTTCCCTGCTGAGAGACTGGAGGGTTATGAAAGGCACAATAATATTATCTCCCATTTACACAGCCTTTTGCTCAGACCAGTCTCATCACCTTTCCTGACCTCATAACTTGCAGAGCTGAGTTTATTGTTTCCTGTTTGATTTAAGCCTATGTTCTGCAATAACCAATGCGGGAGAAATGTAAGGAAATGAGTAAATCACTTCTTTGCTAAACATGAAGATAATAGAACCAAAACAGACAAGTAACAAGAAGGCACCTGAGACCACCTGAGGCTGATGGACAGATCTGCCAAAATGCTCAGCACTCCAACATCTAGACTGGTTTTCACAGACTGGATGAAGTCTCCTATAAAGTTATCAGAGTGTGTGTGAGCTCTAGGTATGTAGTCTGGCCAGGTTTATGCCACAGCAGTAACTGCACAGTTTGGAAACTCTAGGATCTAAAAACTAAAATCAGTGACCTTAATTCAGGTTTTTGTAGACCCACTGGACACTTCCCTAGGACTTGAGGCCATTGTATTTCATGCAAAGTAAGTGTCAGGTTTTTAACAACTCTGCTAAGACTCTATGCCTGTCCTTAAACATCTAGATATTTTAAATAATGTGATTTTACTCTTTTTGTATCAACACTCATTAAAATGAGGCAACAGCCGCTCCTCTAGTTCATGGGTGTGTTGAGGTTAGTTACATGGAAGATGAAGGGAATCTACAATGCTCAGGAAGGCAGAGTCACAATAACCTTGGTAGTTAAATTAATTACATTCAGTTATGCATTCAAGCTTCATTTATAATTAATCTGCTACTTGCCTGTTTCTATTTTTTATAATAATGTTCAAAATGGCAGAAAGATAGCATTTCTATTACCTGATGCAATCTTTTCACTCTATCTTGAAATAACACATCTAATAATAGAAGGATTAATCACCTGCTGTCAAAGCAGGCTAATCTGCCAGCCTGTTAAGGCTGTAGGAGTAAAGCATGTAAGCAGATCTTTGTCTTTCCTCAGAGAGCAGAAGTAGCTTGGCTTGCTTTGCTGTGGCAGTGTCTTTCAGCAGCAGCCTCTGCTCAGAAGAGAGCTGGGAACAAGAATTCACATGGGAATTCAGGAACAGCATGGTTTCAATCCCATCCTGCATCCTTTCAGTTTCCAAGAAATAAGCAAACAAGACTTCTGTGGACAGCATAAGAACCCCACAATGGGCTGATGAGGGGTAATTTGTCCTTCATGATGTGGTGCCTTAGGCTATATCTACCCTCATCAGTGAGAGCCAGGGAATGATCCTGGGCACCAGAGCTGCTAAACTGCTAAAGCAGCTCCTGGTAGAGCTTTGACAAGGTCTGTCTCCCAGATAATTCCCAGGCACAGAGCAGGAGTTACTAGGCTCAGGTACCATGCTTAACAGGTAGTCTGACAAGGTCCCCATCTTTTAGGGGCAAAGAGAGTTTAACAGTATGGACACTAGCTATTCTGTGTGAGTTGGCCTTATCACAGTTAGTGAATTCACACAGATGAAACCTCAGCCTTCAGTAGCTGCAGACTATCTCCACAGTGAAACATGAGATTTTATAATTTTTAGATACTGTCCCCTCTTTCCCCCTCGTACGTGTATTTGCATTGCATCTGTGCCTCTCCTAAGAGTTCTTGGCCTGTGATATATTACAGGTTTTTGATCTTGAATATAATTTTAGGAAGTTAAAGTAATTTCCAGCGTGCTGAATTTTTCGCTTTTTAGTTTCACCAGGAGTTGTCTACCTCTCATTGTAGGTGAAAGGGAGAGAAGGTTTTGCTGGCTGACATCTACTATTTAATTTCTCACAATATGTGCTTTCTTAAAATCTTGTTCTTACTCAAGCCTTCTTTTTCAGGTAAAAGATACTGAATTTTTTGCATTCACTTTACACAGGGATTCTTCCTTGCTTCTAATAGTTTTTATTCTACTACTGTGATGCTCACAGCCCTGTAATGTCGTTTCTCAAAAAATTATTAGTTTATTTTATGAGTACAGATTCTCCATCCTTTTTCTTATGCATCTGGACATGTTATTTCCACTGGCTTTCTCCCAGCTGACCCAGCCCTAGCAAGTATGTGAAGCAGTCTCAAGACAGTTTGAGGGATTATACTGTAGCAAGAGATTGGCAACATGAACCATGAACATCCTGGGTTCAACCTGTGGCAGCTGATTAAATCAGTCTCCCTCCCCACTTTTGGGTGTTGCTGAAGTGGTGCAAAGCAGGCAGATTAGTGCACTTTTTTTTTTCCCTGGCTTTAGTCTTTTCTGATAAATAAAGCTTGCCTTACCTACAAGTTTTTGACCTTAAGACTCCGATACTGAGATTTATCACTCAGGCAAATAAAGAAGGCCTCTGAACAATTTTAAGCATAATAGATGTTCTTCCTGGATCGCCTTTTGTTCTTCCGAATTTAGGATGATATTTAAAGATGAAGTTTTTCTTAAACCTCCATCTATAAAGATAACTTTGACATTATAAATCAGTGCACCACTGACTCCTAGGCTGTGCCGCTAGACAATCAAACAATGTAGTACAGACAAATGTACCAGCTGCCTTTGTCAACTGCTTGATGCTGGGTATCCATTGGGCTGACCTCTTGTGCCTCAGACAAGGCTGGATGGGGCTCTGAGCAACCTGGCCTAGTGGGAGGTGTCCCTGCCCATGGCAGGGGGGATAGAACTAGATAATCTTAAAGGTCCCTTCCAACTCAAGCCATTTTATGATTCTATGAATGTTAACAAAAGAATGTTAAGGAAAATTCAGGCAACAAATTTTACTAGGGATTTAGTGGCTGGTATTTTGGCTAAGCACAGCAGCTAAGGGACTCCTTGCGGTTAAGAATGCTAACTTAAATAAGAGATGAAATGCAGTTAATAATATTTGAAGACATATTAGGTTGAAGGTAAATGCCGCAAAGTTTTCAGTCTCAGCTAATGAACTCTGTGCCAAATTTTAAATATTTTAAAGGTGCCCTGTATTACAGGTAGCGTAAACATTCTCTAAAGCCATCTCTTTTAAGAGGCTTCAAAACCACTTCTCAATGAACAATTCCCAGAGCTTGGAGCAGGCACTTTTCCTCAGTGCCTTATTGGCAGATCTACCAAAAACCATCTCCTAATTCCCAGGAAATAAATATAAATAAATAAATAACCTTAACATTTGGCCAGTAAGTGAGCAAGGTTTGAGTCAGTACTTTCTTACTAGACCTGCTGACAAGCTGATTCCACAGGGACTATTATCATCTCCTTCAGTCAGCCTTGTGAAGCTCTTTAGGGCCATTTGCCTGTTCTTCATCAGCCTCTTCTCCCCACCAAATACCTGTTTAGATGTTCTGATCCTCAGAACAGACCCATTAGACACTAAAAGTGTTTGTGAGCTCAAACAGAGGAGCTATGTTGGAAATAAACATTTAGCACTGTATTTCAAAGCTCTCCATCCTCTGGGAGCATATCTCCGCTCTCTCAAACCCTGCACAGCACCTTACTTGTGGCAGTAAACTGCATCCAGGAAAGCACAGGCTGGCCTTGCCCTGCAGAGGCACTTTTTTTTGTTGATTCCACAGAGATGTCACTGATTGCATTGAGAACAGGTGGACAAGCTTGAGGTTTGAAATTAAAATCCATAAATAATGAAATGGCCTTTTCCTCCCCTCACACACAGCATGAAACAAAAATGATGACAAGTTCCTGGGACTGTCCCCAGAGCAAATACTGTTTAAGGTTGTCCAAGACCTGTTATTATCACTTTTACAAGCTAATTTTTGTGGGTGTTAGAACAATATCCAGATTGCAAGAAGTAAACAAGCAAATTGCCTAGATAAATTAGAGCAGAATTTTCATAAAATTTTTGGGGAGAGGTATGTGTATTTCCAGAAATATCTTTGGTCTCTGATGGTGGGTCATAACATTTTATTTAGTAAAAGCTGAAGCTTTTGAAGGACAGAAGAGAGAAGGTCTTTAATTGTTTTCTAATATCATACAATTAAGAAGTAGTTATAAAATATTTTAATATATATGTCTCTGTATATATCATACTATATGAAATGTTTTCTGTTCATGTACTTAGCTGCATGCATGTGTAATATATTTGAGAATAACTGAGATCTGAAGTCTTTTTAGCTAAAGTCTCACTCTCACTCTTACTGAGGTCATAATATACTGGTCCTTAAGAGGGAATAGATCCTGATGCAGCTGAGGTTCAGCATCCCCTGGAAAAGTAAGGAGTCTTGAGTTCCCTTGCTGCACTCTTAGGATGTGCTTCAGTGAATAGGGAAATTGGAACTGGACCCTGAATGTTTTCGAAGATAAATCGCGTGTAAGTAACACTATCCCTGCTTTTGTTTTCAGTCCTTCCCTGGACACCTGTGCTACAGATCAAAGAACCAAGAGAAACACAGCTTTAACTGTTTGTAAGATGCATGCCTTGGAGTGCATGGGCAGAAAATATTCTCTTACTGATGCAGAAAACTGCAAATTACTTCAGGCAGCTGAAATATCATGTGGATTGTGCCGTTCATGGGAAAAATGTGATGGTAAGAGATTCTTCGCAGTTGTAAGCAATATTGGTTATTTGACCAAAATGAAATACTTATTCCTTGTTACACGTTAGCTGTAGGTCTGTCCTGGTATGGTATTTACAGACCCGGCCAGAAGCGCCAGGCACCACTAAGCTGGCTCAAAACATCAGCCTGATGTTTGATGTCTAAACATGGCAAGAATCTTCAAACATGAAAAGGAAAACCCCACAGAATACCATAACAAAATGCACTATTTAGAGGAAAAGCTTATTCCTAGCCCCTGTTAAGTGAGTTACCCTGTTGGTCCCCTGGAGTTTTTGAGTGAAACCCTTGCCTTACTGTTTGTTCAATGAATCCATCTGTTTTAAATTTCTATACACAGCAACTCTGGGAGTCCTTACTGCCCACAGGAATAGCTAATACTTTCCTGAAAGTTGCTGAGCAGTCTCCCCAGCAGTATCTTGTGGCAAGGAATTGAATGTCTTATTCTATACTCTCTAGGAACACCACTTATTTTCGTTTGTACCTCACAGTCTATACCCAGTTTTTCATACTATAATCAAAGGTGAATATCTCTTTCCTCAGAGGAAATAGTCTCAATCTTTTGCTAACTGTCTGCACTGGAAGTTTTCAGATTCCCTGATCTAATTGTCCTGAGTGTCCTACACTACATTGTGTTTAGTGGAGGGTTGACAGAAAAGGGAAGGTAAAGAAGTAATTAGGTTTTTAGAAATGCCCCAGGTAGAGACAGAGTTGTTGTCATATTTTGAAAAAAAAAAAAAAAAAAAATTACTTGGGGGAAGTTCACCTGTTTTGTCTAACAGAGTTGAACAGACAAAAATAATAACAAAAAAAAATAGTAAAACCTGTCTGGAGCTTCAGAAGAGACAAACACAGGCAAAAAAATAAACATACATCACCAAAACAAAGACATAGTTATGAAAAATAAATCTCAGATGGGATCTTCTTATCTGATTATTTAGCTGTTGTCACTGATAGAACTATGCACATTTATTTGTAGGAGTAGATCTTTGATCTTAGCAAAACTGCCTGTATGTAAATAAAGATGCCAATTGTAAGTGTCTGCATGATCAGTTTGTTACTGTCCAAGGGCAGATGTTTTCTGGACTCTGGAGCAATAGATACACGAAGAAGTTCAAGCAGCAACATCAGAGAAGTATTTGAGGTCCACGTCACAGGCACTTTGAGCAAGCTTTTTGCACAAGCACAATGAGCCTCTCTGAGCAGAGGATGCCCCAGCAATGCACCACTCATTTCCAATTCCAGTTTTTCCACTGGATCTGACTATCGACTAATGTTACTTTTGGTTAGGAAGATAATCATAGAATCATAGAATGTTTTGGATTAGAAGGGACCTCTAAAGGTTATCTAGTCCAATAATCAGAGACATCTTCAACTAGATCAGGTTGCTCAAAGCCCTGTCCAACCTGACCTTAAATGTTCCCAGGAATGTGGCATCTACTGCTCCTCTTGGCAACCTTTCTAGTGTTTCATCCTCATTGTAAAAAAAAACTTCCTCATATCTACCCTCTTTTAGTTTAAAACCATTGCTTCATGTCCTATCACTACAGGACCTACTGAAAATTCTTATCTTTCTTATAGGCCCTCTTTAAGTATTGAAAGCCTCAGTAAGGACTCCCTGAAGCCTTTTCTTCTCCAGGCTGAATAACCCCAATTCTCTCAGCCTAGCTTCATTGGAGAAGTGCTCCAGCCCCCTGATCATCTTCATGAATCTCCTCTAGACTCACTCAGGCAGGTCCATGTCTTTCTTGTCCTGAGCACTCTCTGGAAAATTAGTCTCAATCCTACAGTTTTGCTGGAAACATTTGTCTGTTTTTTGTTGAGTTGGATACCATCCTGAGTGTTTTGTTTCTGTGCTTTTGCTTAGCATCATCCAACACCTGTGCCTGTGACAAAGATGGGCTGTGCGAGGAGGGTGGCATCCAGATCTGTGCTGAAGTGAGCGGCTCTGCTGCCCATCGGACCATGACGGAGTGTGAGGCTGGGCGGCTCAAATGCCAGGGGGAGACCATCACCCTTGTCAGCATAAGGCCCTGTGACATGTAGAGCAAATAAGATATGTTACGGTTCGTTTTGCTTATTGCCATCGGATATGTCAAAATGTGTCAACTCCTGGGAATGACATACTTCGAACTTTGCTCTACCAAATGTAAGCTCTACTGTGAAGTCCACCACAGCTGATGAGATCGTGCTCTGGCTGGCTCTGAATCAAGGCCCGAGGCTCTTCATTAGGCAGAGCTGCACTTGCTGCTTCTGCTTGTGACAGGGCTCTTGCTTCAGGCCTTGGATTTAGCACTGACAAGTTAACTTCAGATTTTCACCAGAATTAAAAAATATTGCTGAAGCGCAATTGCCAAACTAGCATTTATAGTGATGGATTACAGTGTCTGACATTGTAAATATATATTTTTTTTTAAAGCCACACAAACATATGCATGCACTGAGTAGATTTAGATTGAAAAAAAAAACCAAATAATAGGCTTTCTAGAGCCTACTGTGCCTTATTCATCTGAGCAAACAGTATGCACAGCACTGAACCTGTTACTGAGCTGAAGCTCTTAAGAGTCAAAACAATATACATTAATAGTAAAGCCAGCTTAAAGTAATGAGAAGATTTCTATGCATGCGGTTTCTTGTACACAGAACCACTTCATGAAAAATTGCTGGTTTACATTCTCATAACTATCATCATGAGCTGCACTTGTAAGCACAGGTAACTCAGTTGCATTTGTCACGTACATTCACATTTGTGCCAAGGTCATTTCATTTACAAATGGTTGCACACAGAGGTCTTTCACTACAGCAAAATTTTCTCAAACGCAGTTATTGGGGAAAGTATCTTAACAGAAACGAAGACACTCTGCATGTAGTCCCCCGGCAGTACCTTTGGACAATCTCCTAAGACTGTTTCTGAATGAAAGAAGTCTCTTATGCTCTTTCCTGACATAGCTAAGCATGCTGTATGGCGTAGTCAATGACATCTTTACTCGTGTATAACGTACCTTGCAAGTCTGGTCAGGTACCTATCCTGGCAGTCTGATCTCTTTTGACTATTCTGAGATGCAAACAAGGACAAACGGCTGGATAGCAAGTGGATGATCAAGCAAGTGCAGTACTATCAGCGGGACGACTTTACACTTATTAAGGAGCAGATTTTATCTCTTACTATCAATAAATACCTACCAGATAAAACATCTCTCTTGACTGTCGTGTTTGTACCTGTAGCTTCCTCACATATATCCTACCCTCCACTGGAAAAGCTTTGCTTCTCGTGGTGCTGGCTATAAGGATTAAGCCAAGACAGGAGCGGCATGCTTTCTCTTGGAGACTCCCTCTTCTAGAGACATCTGTGTTGGAGGGGAAGGTTTTCACTACACTAACTGGAAGAGCTTCCTGACCTTTATGCTGCCCAGAATTTAATGGTATTTTTGGGGAGTTTTGAGCAAATCGTAAATTTTTGTCAGTACTTTAGAGATAAAAACAAGTAGAATAAAAGACAAATGAATTTAATCAGTTATTTGTCTTGTATTATCTGCTCAGAAGTAGCATGTTTGGAGAGCTCCTGGAAGTTTGCTGCTTGGTTACTCTCAACTGTCTTGTCCACAGTTTCTAGCCTCTTTCTTGGCGCAACCTGCATGTTATTGGACCATGAGCCCAACGGGTAGAAATAGCTTCCATAGCTGCTAAGGGCAGGATAAAATCACCAGAAATTTCCTCATAGATAGCACAGAAATAATAGTGAATTGGTGATTCATGACTTCAAACATAGGGAAATGTAGAAAACTAGCACAGAACCTCAAGAAATGTTGAAAATTCCTTCTTAAGAAACAGTTCAAAAAACCGGTAAGATTGCCTGATAATCATCTCAATACATCAGTAGGGACAATTCTCCACATCCATAAAATAAATTAGTCTGAGATAAGACAGACAAAATAGTAATGAAGGCTGCATTTCAAATGCTTCATCCAGTCCCTGACATCTCGTTGTTTATCTTGACCCATCTAAATCTTCACAGGGATCATTTTTTCCCTCCTTTTTCTTTCTAATTACTCACTCCATCTTTTCCCTTCCTGCTTCTCAGCCTAGCTAACTCCTTCCCTGTAGACACCTCATAGATATTTCCCATCCTAGCCACCTGCCTGTAGGTGTCCAGCAAGGGTCTGCTCCTCTTTGTTCTGTGACACTGCAGTCCTTTCCCTGACTGACTTCTGCCATATACTGTGTTCAGTTTTGGATTTGCCCACATCAGAAAGCTCTTCAGTTCCATTACATCTCCTGAAAACCTGAGGACATCTTATAGCATATGAGAACAGAAAAGATATTCTTTCCTAAAAAAAACCACCCAAACAACACGGACTTCTGACTGTCTAATCCCACTTGAGAGGGAGGGAGAAGTAAAGTGAGTAGGTAGAAGTTTTCCTTGAAGAAATATGACTGTTTAATGAGGGAAAACCAGGTTCTTATAGGACAAGTGACTGGGACAACAATCTGTCCAATCATTCATTCATCCCTATGGTGCTCATATCTACTGGGTACACTTTGGCCCTTTCAGTCACTGTGGTCCACCTCTTCATCATATGATTGTTAAACTAAAAAGGAACTACACAACACTTGTTCTTGATGGGAAATCAAAGTCAAATTAATTGGCATCAGATGAGAGAACGAAGACAGGATTGCAGTTCCATGGAGTCAATCAACGCAGCAAAATTGCCTGGCAGAGAGTGGCAAACCCTTTTGTTTTACCTGAACTGAATAACCATGTCCTTTTGGGTGAGCATTTACCCCATCACCATGTGTCAAGATACACAGGGGAAATTTGATATGACCTGAGCTTTGGTCAGCTGAACTGCGAAGGGCAAAAACAGAGATCTGCAGAACATGTCCATGGCAGACAACAGGCTTTTACAGGAATTGGGTTCTTTCAAGCTACAGAGAGCATCACTCTGCTTTGCTTTCACGTTTCCCAGTCTGTAATGCCAGATCCAATGAGACCTGCAATGCATACATCTCCCAAGAGGGAGCATCTTAATGTTAATGTTCATGCAGCATCATAAATATCTGTCCATGTTACCAATGAGATGAGATCCTCCCAGGGATGTGTAGAGGGACCAACAGTTTCGTATATTTTGTGAAGGAAGAAGAAGAAAAAGTGAAGGAGAAAACTCACAGCAAGCTTGTAAATTTTTACAAATGATGTTAAACAAAAAAACAAACAATATTACCCTGTAAGAAGCTGCTAAGAGACAGAAACCAACTGGGAAATTGAGCAATGCTGTGACAGTTTATATTTAACGCAGATTGAGGTATGGTAAGCCTGCTATCCATACCTCAATCAGATTTATGGAATCATCTGAGACCAGTGACTTGAAAGATACCATTACAAACCACTCAGTAAAAACGCTTGCCTGATGCAGAGCAGCAGGTGCAAGAACAGAGTGAAGGGGCCCTTATAAAACAGCGATGCTGAAAAAATTCCTTCTTGAAAACATTAAAAAGCCAGTGTAAACAACATATACCAGGTATATCACTCCTCGCCCAGTGAGACGTCCCTTTTCTCTCCTATTCTGTTAATGCCTTCTTCAGACAGCTTTGGTCAAGTGCACTTCCATTAGTCCACCCGTCTTCTCCTAGGGCTTAACTCGTAGGGCTTCACTTGCCAGTTCATAAACTGATGAAATACACTTGCAGTTTCTTTGGGGACAGATCTTTATATCTGATGATTTTGTCAGTTGCTTTCAATCTGGGAGCTGTTGCATCGCTGCTTTGTTCATTCTCTTTCCAGCCGCAATAGAAGCTTAATCAATAAACTACTGCCTCGGTCTCATCAATACCTAAAGACATTGCGTCACTATATTCATACTGTCTATTATAGGTCATCTCCATTTCCACCACACTGTGGCTCTTCCACATTGCTCACTGTGATGAACCACGACTGTACACAACAGCAGAGCCATTACTACATATGGCAGGAGGCACAGGAATACGAACTGCTACAGATTTCTTTCTCTCTCTACTGCAAAACACAGAGGAGCTGTTTCTGACCAGCAGAAGGATGATGCTGGCACCCTGGATCTTCTGGCCAAACTCAGGAGACATGTTAACTGCTCATGACTCAGCCTCCAGGTCCTGCTGTCCCACACATGGTTCTCAGGCAACTGTTTTAATTTCTTGTGGTCAGGGGCCAGTGGGCAGAGTCCTACCCCACAGCAGGCAAGAGAAAACTGTTAACTCTCTTTAGAACTTCTCTAAATAGATTGTTATTATATTCAAACCACTAAGAACTGCAGTAAATGGATATATACAAAATAAAATTT
This sequence comes from Baryphthengus martii, assembly GCA_013396935.1. NCBI lineage: Eukaryota > Metazoa > Chordata > Aves > Coraciiformes > Momotidae > Baryphthengus > Baryphthengus martii. The sequence continues at coordinate 14,323 of VWZK01001197.1, forward strand.
ATCAAGAGGGGAGCAGTGACAAAAAGCTGTGAATAACTTATTTTGAGCAGAAAGATAGTTTAACCAGACTACATCAGTAGTTTCCGGTAAAGGAAACCTGTGGTTTTATATATTATTTTTGACAGCAGTTTTACTACTTATATAATGATTACTGTATTTGCTTACTGAATAATTACACAATTTATGATGATAACTGAACTTCCACTTACTACAGGTTTTATTGATCGAAAGACAACCACCAAACACAAGCAATATACTTTTATTTTGTAACTATTACTTAGGTGATCAAATCGTATGATGAGATGAGCTGTACAAGTACTGTCACATGCATAAAGCAGATGGTAGCATTCTTCTGCAATTAATCCAGGCACATGTAGCAGCAAAGGCTGCTGCAAATTCTTTCCAAATAGAAAAAGATGCCAAGGCTGGCACTTCTTGACTGAGAATGAATTTATTTGGATCATCTCCCAGGACATATACATGATGATATCTCCCTGAAAATGTGATTGCTATCTTTGTTTCAGTACATACCATTGCTCCAAGCATGCAGATATTGTATATTGTCTTTCTGCATGGAGTTCCCACCAAGATGCTGTCAGACCGCTTCTAATCCTTGGAATAATGACTGAAGCAAGAGGCAGAAGTCTCATCACTCTCAGCAGGAAAATTTGGGGACATTATCTATTGAACAGCTGGAGGTGGTTTCCTTTTTTTTTTTCTCTCTCTACATTGATCTACCAGATTTTATGGAAGCTCAACCATAAAATGCCTTTCCAAGAAGACCAAATCTCTGTAAGTCCCAAAGATGGCCTTAGGCTATGCATATCTACTCTCCCTGCTCTTTAAATTGTCTAGACACAAGATAGCCTGATCTGATTAGCTGAGCTAATAAACCCAGGGGAGATCAGGATGGATTAACTTGAGCACAGGGCAGTGCTTTAAGACTCAGCTAGCTTTTAGACTGAGAAGAGGTGGCACAAATACAGAGCCTGAACTAGCAATGCATCCAGCAAGGACTGACCCTTTGTGCTGCTTTGCAGCTGCACTTAAGGTGGTTTTCAGTGTTTACAAGTCTTGTTGATTTTAGAAAGAGAGGACGTGTATCATAAGGCTGTAAAGTAACCACAGACTCTGACACTGTTTGTACCTACGGGGGTAGGAATGACCAGATCTTTGGTGAAGTCTCTTCATTGTGTATGCTCATATGTGCTAGCTAGCTGCAGCCTAAACAGGCCCTGCAATATCCACAGCTCTATCAGTGATGTGAGTGTGTGATGCTGTTGGCCAGTGCTAAAGCATTTTCAGTCCCTCCAGTAACTGTGAGCTTTTCCACATGCCTGCAGACACATACCTGCACGCACACCCGAGAACACCCATCAAACCAATAAGGAATGCAGCCACTACCCAGCTTTTTCTTGTCAGGGCTTTGCACATTGTGTCAGCCAAGAAAAATTTCACATTTACAGGAAAACCTACTGCTGTTCTCAGCCTGTTACACAGTAAATAAAAGCATTGCACAACAAATGTTGACACAGTAACTCTCAGAGGAATCTCACAGACGAAACAACCATGTATTCATACATGCTAACAAAATAACTCAGGATTTCTCACGTCCTTGTTAAGAAATCATTCCCTAGCAAACTGAACCAAGGATATCAGATGATTGTCATAAATTGTCTGATACCATCAGGTATTAATACAATGCAGGTTTGACTTCAGAGTGCTCAAAGGAACACACAGAGTATTACCTAAGGTTTCAGCCAATACTGAAAAGACATAACGTTTTCTAAAAGTTTCCCAGCACCATTTAGAGATCCCAGATGCCTGAAACACTACTGTCAAGTTTCATTTATACTTCAAAAACTGGAATGTTTCTCTGGCCCTGAACAGCGACCCTTTGGACTATTGTCTGTCCCCAGTGCATACTAGAGAGTTTCAAAACAGATATGGGCATGTAATAAAGTAAATCAAGTCTAGGAATTCCTGGGAAAGGACAAATAACTAGTGCTTGTAACAGTAAATAAAACTGGACAGGCCTCATTTTACAGTCCCAGAGGCAAAGGGGCATAGGTCAGTTCACATCTAGCCAGCTAACACCTTACCACAAAAACAGTTGTCTTGCTGGAATAGTCCTCGGACCATGTGAGTGGTTGAACTGGGCCCAAATGCATTTTAGTGAAGGACTAGCTAGCGCAGACCAAAGCCACATTAAATAATTCAACAGGAAGAATAATTGTGCCCCTTTCTGAAGCCCATGACACCATCCTTGTTGAAGCAGCACAACTACAATGAGACTGCTCAACAGAGGAAATGGCCATAGTGTTGTGGTGACCCTACTCTACTGCCTTTGGGGACACGGGACTAAAATCACTCCACTTGTAAAATATCCTGAATTTGCAGGAGCAATGAGATCTTCAGTGCAACTGCTTTGTAAAGTAACAGTTCTGAAATAATTCCAGAAAATTGGTCCATTGCTAAGGTCCAACTCTAAGGTGTTACTTACTTGCTAGATAATTTTTGTTTCTTGAATGACCACTGTAAATAACAATGGCTCCCAAAATGGTTTCATAAGAGAAGTACTTGATTGCTAGGCTTATCTCTACCTTTCAAAACTCTGCAAATGAAGTCAGCAAGTCATTATATGCAGTACAAAGTGTTGTAAACGGCAGTCACAGAACGTTCATGGATCCAAGGACTGACCATCGAATTTAGCTTTGAAAAGACCTGAATCAAGTGATCTGAATGTTATACTTAATGCATTTTCGAGTGGTAGCAGGTGTTATACCTGCAGGGCTGTTTTCTTCCAATCCTCACCAAAGACTTCCATCTTCTCAATAGCCCAGTTCATGTCAACATTATGATTACAGGGACCAGGGCACAGAAAAAAGGGTTACTGGATATCTAGATGTTTTCAACCAAATCCTGGCAGTGTGGCTTCATTCTCTTCTATTCTGCAACTTTGACAAGGACACATATCTCCAGACCTATCAAAAGACAAAAACTGAAAAAAAAAGTAGAAAAAATCCTTAGTCCCAAAACTTGATAAAAGGCCATTTCACTTCTGTCTCCTGAAATCCAAAGCACACCTGTTGACTGTGTGTAAGAGTCGGTCCGAAGAACAGTATTGTCTCAACATTGTCATCAGAGACTTAGATAATCAGGTACCCCGAAACTTAGGCTAACGTCTTGACATGAGTCCGCAGCGGCCTACCTGAGACGCAGTTACTGATCTACAGAATGGAATGCAATCTCCATGGATACCGAGGCACAAACCCCCTGGGAAGAAGAATTGCACGGTACGAGGAGTACGGTACCA
>VWZK01001197.1:17672-38711 GCA_013396935.1 Baryphthengus martii
GCGTGCCGCTTTGCGGGCAAGAACAATAAAGTTGCACTGTTTGATTGAAGCATAACCCCTTGGCGTGGTCGCCTTGATTTTTTTGCGCCTCGAGATCACAGCAAACGAACCATCACGCGTCCACTGAGTGGACCGTGACACTGTGACAGCCTGACCAGTGTGTATCATGGTTCTTTGTCCCTACTCCTATCACAGTGCTTGGATAGAGTTTTTTCACATAGATATTTTTCCTGATGCTTGGCCATGGTGAACCAAGACCGTAATTTTTCTGTAATGCAATTGAGCACTACCTAGCACATATTCAGGTTTGAAAACACGTCACCCTGGCCGTAAGTATCATTCACTTCTAATGGGTTATTTTGGAACAGCAGTTTCAGGGCTTCTGATTATTTCTAGCTCATGCAGTAATAATTTCAGGGAACGACATCACCAAACTTTCCCAGGTATTCTACCCATACCCTCCATCTGTAGTTATACAGATGTGTTGGGATCGGGCTTGTCCAAAATTACAGTAATCCCTTGAGCTACCCTGGAAGGTATCAGAAGGTAGCAGGCAGTAGTCATTGCAGCTCCTGGGGAATCATCGATGGTCTTTAATACAAGTCAGGTCCTCAGTCTTACACCCCTCATAGTGGCTGGTAGCACATCCAGTGACTCATTTCTGTAGAGATACTGTGGCAATAGCACCTATTGCCACCTGCTTAATATAACCTGCACTACCGTGATTACGTGTGTGTTGTAAACTTTAATTATGGGAAATATGGAAAAAAAAAATCAAGTGTTTTAAACCAGTTATGGTTTATTCTATAAATTTCAGTTGTCTCTGGCTGATTTCTAGGAACATCTCTTCTAATTTCTGCTCTGCTATTAATTGCATCTTACTCTCTGGACTGGTAATCTGAAGCTATGGATCAGCTGTTTTGCAATACCATGCCAGAAAGCCTCCCTGAGATACAAGTAAATAGCCTGTGAGCTGAGGAAATAGCAGATAATCAGCTTTATTTTCTCCCTGAGTGGTTTTTGTTATACCGGTCACACTGACCATGGCCTGAATTCTTCAAGACAGCATTTGACAAGATCTACTTGCTCATCAGGGGACTGAAATTCCTAGTTTGTGCCCAGTTACCTGCAATCACTCGTGTATGATAGCTTTTGTACTTCATTTGTTTGAAAAGTAAGATATCACCAAAGTGAAACTAAGGCTTTCTTATCAGCTGTGCTCTTTGCACTATACTTGCAGAAGGTTCTAATAAAAGATGAAGACTTTTAATTATTTTAGCAAGCTGTTGGCAGCAGAGAGAGCAGAAGACAAAGAAGGTCCCTGGTAACTGGCTTTTATACACAATACAAAAAATATTGTTGGAAGTCTGCACTTGCTGACACATTTATGATTTACAGCTAAATGTGTATTTCTTTGCCCTTCTGTCAGGATGCTACAATGGTTGGGAGCTCCCTGGGGAGCCACAAGGCAGCAGGCAATGCCTGGCAGCCCAGGCCAGTCCCACCTGCCAGGGAACCAGGCAGCCACAGCCCTAGACACCTCCCAGAGGATGGGGACAACCAAGGCCAGGCCAGGACACTGGCCCATGGACAAGGATCCAAATCAATGAGGTCTGTGGCCAGGCAGGGCTGGGCCTGCTGGCCTTGAGGGTCTGAAATGTTATCCTTCCAGTAGGAAGCTGATCTGGGCAGTGTGTGGATAGTCCCTCAGGCCCTACTGCTCAAGATATTTAATGTACTCTAGTTAAACGATTTTGTCACCTAAGGATGATTCTGGGTGAAAGGCTCAGCTAGCCTGCAAGTTATGGAAGTGGCAGCTTTCAAAAACAAATGGTAAATTTAGCATATGTCTCCACAGTAATTTGGTTTTTTTCCTTTAAGATCATTGTGTGAAAAACCCTTGACTCTCAATTTAATATGTAAGGGGACTCTAAGGAGGGATAACAAAAAAACCCAAAACCCAACACAAAACCAAAACTAAAGCAACGAGGCTTCATGTAAAAAGCAATATGTTAAAATGAAGTTCCTTCTGCTCTGTGTTTGATTATTGCAGATCCTGGAATAACTGGTCCTCAAATGTCACTGGGTAGTGAGCAAGGGCATGGTGCACTAAAATCATCCCATCTCCAGTTAGCCAGTGGCAGGCTGTGTGATGGGAAGGAAGCACTGGCACCTCATTTGGTGCTCAGCACCATTTTGTGAGCCAGTCTCTAACCTTGATTTACCACAGTGCTGAGCCCCACAACAGCTTTGATCTTTTGTGGATGGAGCCTATTATTTCTGAAAAGTGGCAATATAAATGTCACTAATCTGGAAGACAAATAATCCAGTGCTGGAAATTGAATGTTAGGAGTATATATACTTTTTAAAATATATTTTGAATACATATATTAATTTCTAAAAATAGAAGAGGCAGGATTAATTTAACTTGATTTTAGACATAGCATAAATGTTTTTATTTGGCCTAGTCACCCCCCAGCTCCCTTCACAGTCAACAGAGGAAGACAAGCACCTTTAGGCCATGACACACTTAGCCTGTTTACAGATGTCTACCTAAGATGATGGAAATCTTGTCCTCTAAGGGACTGTTTCTCTCCTGCACTAACTAAAAGGACAGCCGAAGATGATTAACTTGAATGCAGTCATACACCTCTAGGGGTATTTTACTTTCAGTAACCAGGGAAGATCAGCTTACTGAAATCCCTCTGCATGAGAAATCTTCACACCTACTCATCCAGGAACACACAGAGCCTTGGGAGCAGGTTGAAAGAGCCCTTATAGTAAAATTGACACCTCTGAGCTGATGGTTTATTAAATCTAGTTAAGTTTTAACTTATAAACAATGTAATTTGTAACATCTTTATCCCATAGCACTCCACCAGAAGAGCTGAGTCACTTCTGTTACTAGTATGGCTGAAACTTCCTTTTTCTGAAACAGCTAGCCAAACCCTACTGCTCAGGGATCTCTGAGTGAAGAGCAACGTGAGGGACCAGTTTCTCTAAATACATAAACTGAATACGCTGAGCTGCAGCTATCACTACTGCCACAAATTATGCTGCTGCTGGAGATGTGTCCCTGAACTCCCTGAAGCACAACCTGAGGAGTGCACTGGACAGCAGTGAGCTCTGCAGGAACCCAGTGGGAAAAAAATGGCCAAGCTTGCCTGTGGTTTATTGCTCACTGGGACAGTGACTCTAGCAAAAGTTCTGGTACTCATCTTCTATGGTGCTCACAGTATCTAGCATTTTTTCATTTATTATTCACAGTTGTATTTGGTACTGAATTCTTAAATTGAGATGTTTACCTCTCACATAGCAGCTGAAATAAAGATATGAGGACCCAAACATTTACTATATTTTCTCTCATAGTTCTAACAGGAGACAGTAATTGCTATAACTAAGCAGTGGGTCATTGGGAGAGTTTGGTAGCTGACAGGTAAACCTATGTGTCTGCCTTATCTTCAAACCCTTGAAGCAAACTCTGGCTTACTGTTTTCTGAGGTTGCATTAGAATAATATTATAACAGATACTGTATATAAATTCAGTTCTCTTCTATATTTGGCCAGATTTTGAATTCTGCATTACAGCTGCAATAATTATTTATACAGAAACTCACAACAGCAGCTGTCAGTTGTCCAGCTATTCAATTGTGCCTCAGCTGTCTCACTGTGGTAAGTGTATTCTACGTACACTTAACATACTCTTGTGCTAGTGAAAAATTAGGTATGCTGGGATGTTGTATGGAACTTTGTATCAGTGGAAAGGCTTATTATATACATTTTGGATAATGCCTTCTCTCTGACATTAACAAAGAGATGGGATCTTTCTGTGCAGTAAGAAAAGCTGTGCTACAGAGAAAGCTGTCCTGTGAGAATCGGTAAGGTCCCTGTGACCCTGGTTAAATTGACAGATTCAGTTCAGGTTTGCTTCATGTTTCCCAGTCATAATTTATGACCTAAGACAGTGATTCACCAGGCCAGAGAGCGTTGCCTGGAGCTTATGATGGCAAAGGAGGAATGGCATTTCCTGCCACCAGTGAACGAGAAAACTCTGACATTACCTAATAAAAGTTATCACAATGGATGAGGAGAGCTCTTCCAAGAAAATGATAGATGTTGCGAGAAAAACAGACCTGTAGTCTTTGATGTGTGTGTTGAGGACCCCTGTGATAGAGCACAGCAACAGACCTGAACTCCTTGCAAGTGCAATCCTGTCCCTACTGAAGCTAGCAGCAAAACTCCCACTAATTTCAGTAAGCTGAAGATTTCCTCTGGATTCAGTTTATGGATGAATCACCACCTTATTAGTGAGCGGCAGGTGACGTCTCCATTCTGTGACATAAAGCTCAACCGTAAATCAGAAAATACAGGAGTTATCCCCATTAGCAGAACTGAACAATGCAAGTCTTAATGCAAGCGCTCACATGGCATACATCTACTCTAGGACCTAAGGTGCTGGAGAAATGGAGGCAACCTGGAAGCTCTCTGCTGCCTACTGTTTACCACGAAATAACTTTGTCTGGCAATTTATCATGGTGAGAAGTGTCAGGGGAAAAAATTCCCCCTATCAGAAATATTGCTAGACAGTCACACTGGAATCAGAGTCCTGTAATGAAAAGCTAGTATTAAGGTTAGAGGGTCAGGAGCAAGAAATCTTCATTGCTCATTGAGGGTCCAGAAGACATACACAGCCATTCTGAGTGATTATTCCCTCAAAGACAACTATCAGCAAGGAGGAATAAGGGTTCTAAAAAACAATTCGGGAACAATCAAATACGCAACTCTTTTCTACATCATTACCAGCATTAGTATACACCTTCAGTTGGCAGAAAGAACTACATAGGCAAACCTATTTCAATGTTTTTAAAATCATTTTAATTATACATTTTAAGCAAGAAAACATAATGCTTTATTGTGTTTAGCAGCAGTATTAATGGCTTCTTTTCCTTGAGCAGCATCCAGTTGAGACTAACTGCTGATTTAGTGAGCTTGGCAACATCCCAAATATAGGGGTCTGATACTTCCTGGAAGGGAAAATAACCATTTGACATCGAGCCCATGCCCAGCTCCTAAGTGGCTATTCCCAGCCCCTGACAAAGTGTGACATAGGGCAGGCTATTCATCAGTGGACACTTTTCATGATTTTTTTGCTGATTTTCGTTGTTCTGCTGACTGCTAGTGGGAAAAAAAATGTGACCTTCAGTTTTCTCCCTCTTCAAAGGCATGTTTCTAATGCTCAGTTTTGCAAAGTTCTGAGTGTTGAAGAGGAAATTCTAATTGTAACTGCTCAGTAGCAGTAGTATGTGACCAGGGAATGACCTGGCACAGAGGACAAGATCGCCCAACTACAAAATGGGATTAAACTGGCTGGAAGCAGAAATGCCAGAGAAAGAATGATTTCTTGCAAGAAAGTGTTTTACTTGGTCATGCAATAAGAAAATAGCCTCAGCATTGTCTTGTAGCCATCCTGGGATGGGAGTGCTCTGGGGCCCAAGCTCAGAGGCCACCTTCAGGAAGCAGAGCTGGGCTGGGGGATGAACCCACAGCTGGGATGAGGCGTCCTGTGCAACTGCCCTCAGGATTAGTGCTGGTGCAAGTGTATATAGGGAATCTGCTTGTGGTGCATCTTTGCAGACTCCATGTAAATCCAGGTATTGCAGTACGACTCTGCCCAATGCGCTGTTCATTGGAGTTCTCTTTTATATTTAAGCACAAAGGTATGTTTAATTCACCTCCAGGGGTACCATAAAAATTCCCCAGTGGTGTCTAAGGCTGAAAACAAACAACCCCAGAAAGCAAACATTTCCCCCTTCAGTTACTCTGATTAAAAATCAAAATTTTGAAGTTTTCTTTCAATCATTGCATATTTGTGTTTTTCAGTATTTTGTATTGCTCCTTGGATTTGTACCATGAGTGTCTCTACAAGTAGCCTCCTTCATGACCCTGTTAGGTGTCAGAGGGAATGTGCAATGATGCTGAAGTGCCTGGTCTGCTTGCCTGCATGATACAGCAGGTACTCAGAAGTAAGACAACCACAATGCACAGGAGTCACAAGCACAGGAACAAAGCAAGGAATGGTTGAAAAAAATAAAACTCTCATCCAGCCCCAGGGGAGACCAGAGGCAATGCTCTTCTTTCTCCCTTCCTATGCACTCCCTTTCCTTCCTCTGCACATCTGCAGTTACCAGCAGTGAGAGCAGTCTCTGTACCCTATAGCCCAAAAAAAGCCCCTTCTCCCAAAAATCTCCTAAGTGAGCTCTAATTTTTTTGTTTGGTTTTTTTTTGTGGTTTTTTTTGTTATTGTTTGTTTTTGATTCACTTGTTCTTTCATAACCAGCCACGTTTTTCCCAGAATGGTTCAGCCTGCACAGAGTGGGATGATTGTGGTGGCTGCCAGGAGAGCTGACAAGTTATGCCAGGCAGCTCCCCTGATCTAGCACCTCCAGTTTGATGCCAGCACACTTCATGGCTGCCAGCATGCAATGACTGACTCTCCTTCTCCTCCCTGTTGACTCCATTTGGATGCAGTGAAGGCGGCTCTCTTCTTTGGGGCACTGGTAAGGCATCATGCAGGAACACTGGGTCTGTGTGTCTGGAAATGAACATGCTGGAATTTTAGCTGCAAATATCATAATTAAAACCATATTTTATAGTTTGACAACATTTCAAAGTCTAACAGGTAAAAACACTACTGGAGGTTTGTAATGATACATTAGTTACAAAAACTGTGTAGTGCATGCACTAGACGGTTGGCTATTAGGGATAGAGATGAAAGCAGCTTTAAGTACCCATTTTTATAGCAGTGGCCCATACAGAAGCAGAAAGGAAGTATCTAACTATTTCTATTCACTGGCTCTCCTTGACCTTTTTTTCTAAACAAAAAGATATTAAGCAGACTTTTTGTTCCCAATTTTCCTTGAACACAATATTGCTGTGAAATGAAGTCTCAAGTTCCATATCGTGTCAGCTCCAATTTCATTAAAGCTCCCTTTATGAATGCTAAGCTACCTGCTGCTTGTCTGTGGTAAAGCTCAGTCCTGCCAGTTATTTCATTACCCATTTTTGATCTAATCAGATTCTGATTCTTTATAGTCTTTCCCAGAAGTTCCCTAGGCAGGAAACTAAGTCTCTCCCCTTTCTTAAGACATATGAAAAATGTGTGTTTTTCTCTGTTCAGCTGTTTTCACATGGTACTGCAATGTCTTCTGCCTCTATGTTGATACTAACTACTCAGTCTCAGGAAAATCAAAACTTCTATTTCCTAAATATTCATCCATACTCATGAGAAAGAGGACTTTTGTGGAGGTAGTGAGGAGGAAAGTCCAATTCAAACCTCCTGAGCACCACATTGAAATCTTATTTAATATATTTTTCTCCTCTGTCATTAATATTTCCTCACTAAGCAGGACTCCTCCTTAGGCTTTTGGGGAAAAAGCAATGAGGTGCTGGCACAGGATCAAGCTTTAAGCCACTTCCGCAGTAGGAGCAGATCTAGGCTTCTTAGGGGCTCTGGTAAAAATAAGCAGAATATTTTTTTTAAATTATAACCACCTTCCCAGGATTCCAAGGTACTCCCCTAAAGCATGTCACTTGAAGGCACACCTAATTGCACCCTCTGCTTCAGCTCCACAAGGAACAAAATCTTACAGTAATTTTATAGCCACTCACTTCAAATCCTGTGCTGCAGAAGTCTTACATCTTCAAATCAAGGTTTTAGGATTTCTGCACACTGCTGTTGCTTTATTTATTGCAAGTAGACAATGTGCGATAAGGATCATATTTGTCTCTGGAAGCACGTGAAAAAATGAACGTGGCTGCTACTCAACCTTTTCCTGGCAAATGCTTCAAGTGCATGAAGCCAGCCAGCACCTCAGACATTTATGGGAAAAATGATGTCTCTTATCACCAAGTTACACAATAATAGACAAGTTGCACAACAGTCTTTATAAAATAATCCTCTTAGGGATTCACTGGCTTAGCTAGTTCATTAAAATTCCTAATAAACACAGTTTTCACATATGGGTATTAGCAGATTTTGCCATTAAAATCCCATTAAGCCTGATGACCCCAGTCTTGCTTTTTAAGTAGTATCATCACTTAATGTCATAATTTAATTATATGATGTAGAGGGTGTGGCCCGAATTAACTCCTGAAGTACAGACTTGTGGTTATAGTAGCCCCAGAGGGAATGGGCAATAACTTGCCGACCACAATTTTGTGATTAAAGATTCAAATGTTAATTCTGAAAATGTTCCCTGAATATCCAAGTTCCTTTTGTGCCTTACTAATGGCAAGTGGCAACGCTACACCATTTGTGCCGAAGGGAAAGGGCGCATATCTAAGCAACAGAGCAGCAGAGACACAGGACTGACCATACTTCCACACTCCTCTCACTGTAAATTGCTCAGATGGACCACAGGGTCTGTAAATCCCATTCATGGAGCAATGGAGAAGTCAGCATCATTCTTTTAATATTGATCCAAAGGGCTGAATATATCCCATCATTCAGAAGTCATACCTGGACACTCCTCCCAGTCATAGCAAGTATCATAGCCACACGGCACTTTCTTCAAGCTATTTGTAGAGAGCTTTGCCCTTTCAATAGCCCAGTCTAGATTGGAAAGACCGTGGCAAGGACCAGTGTGCAGGAAATGAAATGACTGCTCTCCGAGGCACCTTTCAGCTGAATACTGACAGCTGGGCTTGGTCACATTCTGTTTAGAAACACCATGTAGCATACAGATGTGTTCTGAATAGTGGCTGCCCCAAGGAAAAAAAGAAAAAGTATTTTAGCAAGCTGTGGAACGAGTTCATGCTTCTAAACATTCTACAACCATTGGATGAAACACAGCAAAGCCATAGACAGGTTGGATATATCTGTAATGACCTAAGGCTGTCCCAGCTACCTGGACCTGATATGGCATAGTGCTGTGAGATGAGGAAGCGTTGGTTCTGTCCAACAGATGGGAAGTGAAGGACGTGTGCCCATACAAGAAAACAGGAGGTGTTGTTTCCTCCGCAGGCATCTTAAATTTCCACAGGCCCTGACGTGGCTTGTCTGAGTTAATGCAGCCATGCAGCTGCGTGTGTAAGCCTGCCTCTGAGGCTCAGCTAGTTTGGGACCATGACAGGCAAACCCAATGATGCCACAAGTAGATTCTGTCTGTACTGCTCTTGGTTGAGTGAGTTTGTCCTCAGCAATTGCAGGCATTTCCAAGCAGCATAATTTTGTGGAACTTAGTCATTTCCCGAAGAGATGGAGCAACACAGCTCATCTTGCTTAAGTTTATTATTTAAGCTTACAGCTTAAATCAACAAAACCTCCCTAGTTTTCAGAGGATTTGTCCTATGTACTTTTGACAATGTCTGTCAATGTCTGTCTGCTCTCTCTCTACCAAAGGACTCTTGAGAGAGAAGATACCTGTTATTTGGGCACTGACATGAATGAGGTGAACCCCGTGCCAAAAGACTCATTCTCCTGTGGTCACACAGGATGGAATGTGTGTTGATTTGAGCTCTGCTACTGCTCAGTTCATATCTAATCAGTGCTCATCTTTTCTATCTCCAGTCTCACAGCACACCTCCATTCTGGCCAGTCATATACTAAAAATCCTCTAGGATCACCCTCTATTAACTTGAAGGTTCCATGGTCTGTACAGATCATTCTGTGTAATGAGACAGTAAATCTGTGTCTTATATATGACCTGGAAACTGTATTTTTCAGCATATTTATCTGAAAAAGGTGAACCTCAGACACAAGGAGCTTGACTTATAGCAAGATGAGACAGTGAAAATATAGAAATCAAAGAAAAAAAAAGAGAAGAAAAGGAAAAGTTGGAATCTCAGTAGCAGATGGTAATGTAGATGAGAAGGATGCTCCATAGTGTGCCATTTGTTTAATGTCATTGTTCATTTGTTTCATAGACTATAAATGGGGCTGTAATTTGAACACAGAGACATAGCTGGCTAATATCTGAACAGAGAGTAGCCCTGAGTTGCTCTTGTCTTTTGTTAGTGTTTCTAGTCTGTGTTACAGTGGACTCTTTCCCTATTAGTAGAGAAATTGCGACTTTTTCTAGTTAAAGTACTCAATTTACCCACAATCTTCTTCTGGAGACATACAAACACAGTGATCTCCAACCTGCTTTTGTCCTGGATTGCAAACACCTCTAATTTTAGTTAGCTCATCTAAAACAAAAGAGTGAGAGTTATTGTAACTAGTAACAAAGCAAACAGAAATATCTTAGACTCTTGCTGTAAAACTGAAAATGAATTTGTTTCCATTTATCTCATGTTTATATCTTCAAAAGTTGTCATGTTTGGGACTCCACAAATAAGCATCAGCCTTTTCAAAAATCACTGTGAAATCCTGCACAAGAAGAGAAGCTGAAGTTTCAATAGAATGCATTCTCCTACTGTGCTTTCAAAAAGCTGTGTTAATATAGCTGAGGTTTGTTTTGTTTTAAGAAAACAGCTTCCGTAACCCAATTTCACAATTAAAGTGTACAAAATTCTGAACTTAATGCAGAAGTTTGAGGCTGAAATTATACAGCACTCTGGCAGGCACAAAGTAAAACCAAAATTCAAGAACAGTTGTTAACATGTCTTAAAACCAGTCATCTGCCTACTATTTCTAGATAGCTAAAATAATCAGTGGTCTTAATACCACCACTAGAAAAACAATAAAGTATCTACAGGCATACTCACCTTTTTCACATGTAATAGATCTCAAAATAGGAGGTATCCAGGTTAAGTCTTTCCCACAAGTATACTGTGTTTGACCAGTTACTATAAACTCAGCTTGGCAGCTCAGCTGAACTGTTTCACCAATGCTATATTGTTGCTTAAATGGGGAAATGGTGACACTGTCAGATGTTGGTGGCCTGAGGCATGCAGAGGCTGCAATAAACAAGAAAAAAAGTATAATTCTTGGTTTTATGGTATGCAGATATTTACAGCAAATCATAATGCTTCATTTGAAGAGCCATAAAGACACTCAGTAACACTGAGTATTTGACTGACATTCAAAACTAATATTTAAAATAAGTCTAGAAATTTTCAGTACACTGTCATGGTCTTTAAAAATATTTTTCAATCAAGAACTAAATTAATACAATTTGTTTCTAATATGTGCTAGTGTGAGAAATTTTACAGACTAAAAGTAGCAAGAATGGCATTAACAGTGTATTTTAATTTTTCTTTTGTAAATAAAGCTATTAATTAAACAAATGAATAGCAATAGAAAGCTCATAAGTATATTTAGGTGTATTTTATTTATAAAATGAATGCTACGTCAATAAAATCACACTGAGTTCCAGAAAACTGAAATCTTTCCTGTTAGCAAACCCAGATCAGTTCTGATCCTTAATTCTTAATTGAACTATACATAATTCAAGGCATTGATTTATTGTGTGGATTTTCAAGGCACCCTGGCAGCCTGTGGCAGTTAGAGACACATCATGCATTTAATATAAAAAGTGGTAGACAGATTCTTCTAAGAACACTTTCTTCAGCATAACTGTCATCAACCTAAAGATAACTATGTAAGTCTGGAAATAAAAGGTGAGTCCTTCTGTTAAATATATTTAAAAACAGATGAGAGAAGGACCTCACAGCATCCATCTGAAGGTTTTCTGAAGCACTGAATATCACAATACTCTTAAAAAGTACATAATAGTAACACTTCTGAATTGAAAAATGAATGTAAGTTTTTGCTCTGTCTACTTGAAACACTTTCTTAAAACAGTATCTCTTCAGATATCATTATAGACTCTTTTGTGAAAACTTCTATTAAAATCTGTTTTGTGTCCTTTTCTTCTGTTTTGTTGCTGGGCTAAATCAGTTTTCTCTTTCTTACGTTGACATTCAACAGGTTGCTGCGTCCAGGTTTGGTCTGGCAGACACCGAAGAAATTGATAGCCACTGAGCACATAACCACTCACACAGGCAATTTCAGCTTCTTCCCCCACAACATACTGATGCTTTTCACTCTACACAAAAAAAAAAATAAAAAATAAAAAAGGTAAGAAAAAGAAAAAAGCCCCTAAAAAATCTATGGTAATGAGACAGGACACTGTCAAAAGAAACAATGATAAAAGCCAGATAATATGATGCAATAAATGAGTGTTCTTCCTACTCTGAAATATGAGTCATTCACTCACCTGTGTAATGATATGCTTAACTGCACTAACTGATGTCATGTTATAAAACAAGAACACAAGGACCACTTTTTGAAATGGATTTCACCTTGCATTTGCGTCAGTTTCTAGTGGACTTTGTTTGACAAGAGGCCCACAGCAAACCAGATTCACAGCAACATGCTCACTAGCACAGGAGTTAGCTTGGGTATCAGGCATGCAGAGAACAGCAAAGAATTTTACAGCAAAGAAGATGTGAAATTTCTCAGCTCTGCAACTACTATACTTTCCTTCTGTATGACTCATTTTTCATGCTTACCCTGATAAAGCCATTTTCCGGTGGGTCAGGCCTGGAGCATCCAGACTCAGGTTCACCAACCAAGATATCCTCTTCCTTCCTGGCTTCATCATCGTTTATACAAGGAGCACCTCTAAAAAGCAAAAGGATGTACCTTAAGCATTGATGTCAACAAATGATGATGACAGAGTCTCAGACGCTTTAGAGAGGAATGCTGTGAGTATGTCCCATATCATCTCCCATGCTGAAAAAATTCATTCTGCTAGATAAAAGATGGTGGACATAAAACATATCAGGTGCTGATAGGAGGGAGATTGTTAGAGCACTAAAAAAGGTATAGATACACGGCTGCAATTTCTATTGACAAAGTTCATGAAATGTTTTTATAAAATAAGAAAAAAGACAACAGCATGAGGAGAAAGTGTCTAAGGAGTCCATGTGATTTGGTTTGATTTGAGATAGCATAGCCAGAAGCTGCCTGTTGCCGTCAGACAATGGTTAAAGGAGGCTTGATCTCTGTGAGCAGAGAGCTATACAGCCTGTGGTGTCTACCTGAGATGAGCAACAAAGAACTGTGGAGCCTTTTGCTATTAATCCTCTCCTATCCACTCCAGAATCTGCTCTGTAGTCATTACAGCAAGGATGACGAAAATCCTGCTCAGGTTTTGGTTCCAGTGGAAAAACTGAATCTGTACAAAGCTTTGTTTTTCAAGATAAAAGAAAGCGATCATGTTTGGTGTTGGAGTTTGGGCTTTAGGCTGAAACCATGCAAACTGGTACATCAAACATATTCAAAGTGGGAATATGAAAAACTTGGTCGTTTCAGTGGAATTATCTCTGACATCAAGTTCAGACCTAAATCTCTAAGAGAAGAGGATGTGATACTAAATAAATGGAAACTTCAAACTCCCATGAACAGAAGCAGATGAGTTCTCCATTGCTTTGGACAAGAAGCCATTCAAAGCGGCATAGAATATCTACAGGCATACTTTAGTACGTAATCCATCAGCCATTTTTTATAAATAAACAATGAATAAATCCAAACTTGAAGTAAGTTGCAAATCGGACATTTCCTTCTCTCAGCCCCACCACGGAAGTTCAGATCGCAGAGTTGTCTGTTATTTCTCCTTGTTAGTCCCAAAGCCATTATGGAGGGTTCCTTAACTCTGCCCCATGACTATGGATATCTTTTGATCTACCATCCTCTTACTTGTCCATGAACACAGAAACATAACAGTCCTCCTCTTCTTTCCATTCACCTTCACAGGGCTTCCCACCGTTCATCGGTGAGGGGTTATTACACTCCCGGGTCCTTCTTGTTTTGAAGGAAGTATCACAGGAACTCCATTCAGACCAACAACCCCAGCGGCCGTCTACAGCAACTGCAAGCAATAAAAGAGATCTCAGCTTTTGGTAGATCTGTGCCATACAAAATATTTGTCTTAAGGCCACATACAGGAGGTATGGTGGTAAATTCATAACAGTTGTTTTCAGAGGATTTAAAATTGTTACTGTTAAGGCAGTAGTTTGTATCCAAAATGTTGATAACTTTCTAAAGAGATGGTCAGCCAAATTTCAGCTGCTTCGTGAATACCTAAAATATATCTTCCTTTCTAGTTTTGATTGGACCTAATATTTAAACCCAGAATCAGTTTATTTTCTACTTCTATTGCACACACAGATGTTTGATTTTTCATGATACTGACAATCTTTATAGATAGCTCAGTATTAAATAAATTATTAAATAAATCTGAGCTTTAACTCCATGTCTGAACCCCAAATTTACATCCCATGCAAGCTAAATTAAACCACTACTGTCTTTTCTTGACCCTTGTGGTATTTTTTCTGTGCCACCATGAAACATATATAATAGTTTTTATTGATAAATCCTTTCTTTTCTGCAATCAATAGACTTTCTACATTCATCTCTATCTGCATATCTCCAATTCTTTCTTTCTTTTCAAATGTTTTTTTATCAGGGTTGAATAATAAGACCTATAGCTGCCAAAGTGAATCACAGAATCATAGAATGACTTGAGTTGGAAGGGACCTCAAAAATCATCTAGTCCCAACCCTCCTACCATGGACAGGGACACCTCATACTAGACCAGGTTGCTCAGAGTCTCATCCAACTTGGTCTTAAACACTTCCAGGGATGAAGCATCCAGGGCTTCTCTGGGCAACCTGTGAAGTGACTTTCCTTTCTATCCCCTTTTGGTCCTGGAATATAAATATATGTAATAACAAATGTAATACTGTAAGTCTGTTCTGCTTCCCATAGGTACAGAACTAGTGTCATTCAAGAACCTGTTTGCTTTAAATTATGCTTAAAATTCTTCAAAATTATGATTATGTTCCCTCTCCTTAAAACAACTGAGATATCCTTCCACATTGTAATCAACAATTTTAGTTTCCATTAGCCATTTAGTCTTAAGCATAATAGGCTATAGGGAAAACTAAGGATTGAGTTTCTTAATTTTTACATCAATTATCTTTGATCTCAGCTTCATCCTTATTGCTGAACAGCTCATTTCCTATTTCTGTAATTATGTATCTAAGGAATATTTTACTATATCTTACAATTTCTTTTGAGCCATGTCTATTCAGTTTGATTTTTTATTTTTACCTCTACTTTTATTCTTATTCTTTCTGACCATCACCATGTGGTAAGAAGTGCTATGGATTTGGTAAGGGAAGATAGGTCAAATTCATCTCTGACAAATAAATACCAGAAGGACCATATTTATATCATACAGTAATGTATAATGGAAATACTCCAAATATACCTGATTTGTAACCCGGAGCTCGTGTCTCACAGTTTTTGCCATAGGTGCCAGCCTGGCAGAGGCAGAGGCACTCCGTCCCGGAAAGAACAGGCCTGCCATTGTTGGGGCACGGGGCACACTGGCAAGGGTCAAATTTGCCCACATATTCTCTCAGGGCTCTCCTCAGATTGCGACGTTTCGTCACTGCACATGGCACATTTTTCACCAAATCCACAATGGGCAACACCTGGTAGACAGTCATTCAGTAAGCAGTTACCTAAACATAGCAGCGTCCTGCCAGGAGCAGCTGCAGGACTTTAAAAGCAATAGAGCCTTTATATACAAAGCTATATTACACAGGAGTCAGGTGTGTTGAAAGTTATGGATGCTTTAAAGGAGCATGACAGTGCTATACATCTATATCATACTGTGTATATTGCTTTTATTTCTCTGATTTAGGGCTCTATGGGTCAGTGGGAAACCAACCAAGTGGGATACCATGTCCGAAAATTCAGGACACCATAGACAATGTGAGGTTTGCTTACACCCAGTCCCTGCTATGTGAGACATCTCTATACTGCCTTCAGAAGCTCAGGAGCTGCAGTGGGAAAGAGATCACTGGATGCTGCATTCAGGCAGGTTTTGCTGTTTGCCTCGACAGCTTTGCCACTGCTGCTGAGCAGCTACTGTGCTAGCTGGAGTGGGAGGCAGCTCAGTGTACTCCCAACAGCACCGGCACAATGCATTAAATGAGCAGGACAGAGGCAACAGGGGACAGCTCTTGGGTTTCAGTTTAGCTGTGTGCCATACCTTGCAACATATGCCTGACGAGGGGAAGAGTTTGGTGGAAAAAACGGTTCCCAGTACTACTCACTGCTTTAACTGCCCCTGCCCATGCCTGAGCTCGAGCTCCTGCTGCCATCAAAGTAATTCACTCATAATCCTCCCTCTTACTCTCACTGTCCATGAAGATGCAAACCTGGTCTGGTTTATAACCTGACATGTACAAGAAGCAGTTCTAATAAATGTTTTGTATGTTAATGTTATGCCCGTATGTTTATGGATTCATGTCACACACACTATCATCTCTATTTAAAAGACAAAACATCTGCAGCGCTCTCTGAAGAGCTGCTAACTGGCGAGTGCTTTATTATCTGAATCTTTTTCTTGTTCCTCTCTTACCTCAAAGTCAACCACCACGGGATTGTCCTTTGTTGATTCCAGCCAGTTTGTGAAGATCGTGTGTCCTGGAAAAGCCCCTTTTTTCTCCCAGGCCAGAGCTGCGGCATATTCTGACCTGCCACCTTTCACCAGGGATATTGACCTTTCAGCTGACTCCAAAATGGAACCTGAAAGGGGATTTTATCATCGTATTGTCATACAAAGGTCTCCAAATACAGTAGATGAGTTTTAAGAAAAAGTGTGTAAGGATATAAAAGAATATACTATGATTAGTTTTTTTGAAGCTACCCTTGGAAGAGAGAGGTCTATGCTCAGAAAAAAAAGAAGCCTCACTATGACAGCAGCCTGTCATAGCTCTTTAAATGAAAGTGTCTGAGACATCAGACATGGAGATATTCGCGCAAGATAACTACACAAGATACTTGTGGAAAATGCAGGAGATAGAGTAGGCTCCTCTAGAAGAACACACTGCAAGACAGGATCTTTCATTCCCGCTGTGAACACCTGGGTAACAGGAATTAGTCATAAAATAAGGACAAAAACATGGTGGAGGTGATGAAATCCCAGTTTCCAGTGATGCAAAATACGACTCGCCATTCCTTCAGAAAATGCACCAACTTTCTGCATCATAATTTCTTTTGTAAGTAAGATGTTTCCTGTGCTTGCTTCAGAGATAAACCATGAAACACTTGCTCTTCTGACAGCGGTGGAAGAGCATCTGTAGTTCAACAAGTTGGGAGGTCACCTCAGGCACCTAGAAGAGGAGAATGTTATCTTTCGGAGTAAGTAAAAGGACATGGGCCTTGTTCTCAGCATGGTCACCTTCGTGTTTCACAGTCATCCTGTTTGTGGTGCATCTGGTACTGACTTTCTTTTTCTTCCGGAAGAACACACGCCTTGTTGTTTCTGTTCGGATACATGCCATTGATTCATCCACTTCCAGGCCTAGAAATACCACAGAGCAACAGCATCAGCACCATAATCTCATTGAATGATAGCATCATGCCCCCAGGCTCCCACACTGAGGTGAGCCATTACAGGTGTCCCTGCTCCTCAACCACCACTGGGTGGATTGCAAGTCTAAAGAGTCTTTTGCTGTGGAAGAACTTACTGTGTGACATAAGACCTAAAAACAGTGATAAGAAAAAATGGTAAACAAATCATGCTATTTTGTTGTTAAAGATTACATACCTGAGTTCTTCAGTTCCTCAGAGCTGTACTGGTAAAGAATGTCATAGGAACCACCCATCTTCCCAGAGGCGTAGTAATGAGTGCCAAAGTCATCAAATATTCTGCTGTATAAAGCGTAGTTGTACTCCAGGGGCAGGTGGTTAAGTGCTTTTAGAAAGACGTCTGAGAGCTGCAGATCTGATTGTTTCATTGTGAAGTTAGCAACAGAAATGACTTTATGGACTCTAATAAAGTTGGAATTCTAGAAATAAGGAAAGAGGAGTCTTAGCACCTTCATAGGTCATTTATTGCAGAAAGTAGAGGAGCCAAGGTTATGTCCTGAGATAAACTGCAAGAAGTAATTAATCCTGTGTATCATGCCATTTTTATCATGAACAAATTAGCCATAGATTTTTCAAGAGTCCTGTGAGGTTCTTGAGGACAATGTCTATTACTCCTTTACATTGTCGAAATATATAGCATTTCAACAAAAAATTGGGACTCTCTCAGTGTATATGAAACAGAAAGTAAAAAGTTTTCTGCCATAACAAAAACACCAGCATTTGATAAATTTCACAGGAAAGGCTTCAGCATCCATGGGTTGTTTGCAACTAATCTGGTGAGTGGGTATTATGGATACTAACTCACTGTTATGAAGTTTCGAGTGACATATGGTGTCCCTCAGGGGTATGCATTGGGACCAGTGCTGTTTAATATTTTCATCAATGACATAAACAGTGAGATCGAGTATCCCCTCAGCAAGTTTGCTGATGGCATCAAGCTGAATTGTGCAGTTGACACACCAGAGGAACAGGATGCCATCCAGAGGGACCTGAACAAGCTCAAGAAGTGGACCCATGTGAGCCTTATGATGTCCAGCAAGGCCAAGTACAAGGTCCTGCACTGCGGTTCGGGCAACCTCTTGTACCAGTACTGGCTAGGGGATGAAAGGATTGAGAGCTTTCCTGTGGAGAGGCACTTGGGGGTACTAGTGGATGAAAAAAATGGACATTGGCAAGCAGGCAATGTGCACTCACAGCCCAGAAGGCCAAATATCTCACCGCTCTGGTAAGACCTCAGCTGGAGAATTGTGTCCAGCTCTGGAGTCCTTAGCACAAGAAAGATGTGAATCAATTGGAGCAGGTGCAGAGGAGGGCCATGAGAATGATCAGAGGGCTGGAACACCTCCCCTGTGAGGACAGGCTGAGAGAGTTGGGGTTGTTAAGCCTGGAGAACAGAAGGCTCCAGAAAGACCTAATGGTGGCTTTTCAATACTTAAAGGGTTTTATAAGAAATACAGTAACATACCTTTGAGTAGGGCTTGTAGTGATAGGACAAGGGGTAACAGTTTTAAACTAAACATGGGTACATTCAGACTAGATATAAGGAAGAATTTTTTTACCATGAAGGTGCTGAAACACTGGAACAGGTTGGCCAGAGAGGTGGGCATGCCTGGAAACATGCATGATCAGGTTGGATGGGGCTTTGAGCAACTTGATCTAGTTGTTGATGTCTCAGATTATTGCAGGGGATTTGGACTAGATGACCTTTCAAATCCCTTCCAACCCAAACTATTCTAATAATTGATGTTATTATTAAAACATAATAATAATAGCACAAGAAGACGTACTAGAGGACCAGTCAGCTTGGATAAAGGAGTTTATGGTAAAAAAAAATATAAACTTGAAAAACATCATGTTTCTCCTATGTCGATATGAAAAAAAAGCATGATCTTTTGAGTGGTCAGAGTTCTCTAGAGACCCTGGGATACTCATGTTACGCCTTCTGCATACAGTTTAATATATAGGTCTGAATCTGAGCCCCCTTCTTTTAAGTGATCTATATAAACTTCTATTTTCACTATGTGAGAAAGTATTTCAAATTTGTTTATAGGTCTCTCAAACATATGTGAATACACATCTATCTACAAACACACGTAAATAAAATTTACAGATGTAAAGATAAAAATAGAGAATTTCTGTATGACATAGTAAAGAACAGAAGGAAGACCAAGGTTAAAATTCCTGCTATGGATCCACTAAGAGGGCATTTTAACCTGTGCCATCTTTAGCCAACACTAGACTAAATTACTGGCTATTTCAGGTGGATTTCTGGGATATCTCAACAACAGTGCTGAAAATCAATCTACGTTCAAAAAAATCTTCCTGATGAAAGTTAAATTTAAATTAACATTTCCATAAGTAGCTTTGATCTGTATTTAAGCCAATAAAAAGCTACGGTTCCACCAAAATAGACTCATCAGTTGCACAAAATATCAACCTGATCTCTATACACGTATCCATACAGGAATGAAAATCAACATGTTTCCAGTACCTGGAACTTTATATAGTGGAATTCAAGCTAAAAGTAATGGACTATTTAAGCAATTAAGTTACATAACCACTAGGATAAGGAAGCAAGGCCTTCAGAAAACTTCGAGTATAGGAAATCTTAATGTTATAACTGATTATTTTTTGTAAAAGAGTCATTCAAATTGTATTAGAACTCCTGGGTTTCAGCAAGCCTTAGTTTCACTCAGTCCTGTGGCCTCCTCCATGCAGAAGTCAAACAATAGCCTACCATATACTGCCATTAAACTACCTAACATAACCTTATATCACACTGCATACATCTCCATTAATGGTGAAGAATTTTAAGGCAAAAATGTTTTCTGTTCTTAGAAACTTTTCTGCAGATGTGTTATTTCAGAGATTATCTTTGAGACCAAGTGAATCTTGGTGGCCATGAGACTCCAATATGCAAGTTATTTACCAAATGAAAAACTAATGTAGATTAATTCCCCGTACATGAATGTGTATAACATTCCTGAGTGTACTGAATTTCTTTTTAGCATTGTCTGCTATTGTTACTACATGGTATTCTGCCTTCTCTATCTATAACTAAGACAGGGAAAGAGGTGTTTTACCTGATCTGATAATCTAAAATCTATGTCAAATCTATGCTCTTTTTTTTTTTCAGTGGAGTAAGTCTATGGTTTCTGTACTAAAACCAGAAACCCATATTGCATTACAGAAGGTGTGTTACAATCAGGAGCATTCTGTAGTACCAGAAGAGGAACTTTTTAATGCATAGTTCTAGTATGTTGGGGTTTTTTTTTATTGTAATGCCAATGCCTTAATAAGGAAAGTAGCCTTTGGTAGCTCAGTTCTGATATGAGCATACAGAAACTGAATGAAAGGAGGAAATTGTAGGCAACATTCCATTACCTTTTCATATGAGGCTTCAATGGCTTTCTTGAACGAGGAAGATGATGTGACTTTAACTCGTGTCTTTCTTGAGAATAAGTATGGGATACCAGAAGATCTTTGACCAGCATGAGTGGATGAACTACTTTCATAAGCGCTATCACTCAAGGGAATTAAGTTGTTGTAGAAAGCTGATGCTACATCATCCTCTTCATCTATTACCTGGAGATTCAGGAAAGCAAAATTCATTTGCCCAGATAATAATCTGAAACAGAAACCTA
>VWZK01001212.1:1318-16059 GCA_013396935.1 Baryphthengus martii
AAAAAAAAAAAGAGAATATTTTTTGGCAATGAAAATTGCTAACAAGTGAATACTTTTCCGTCTTCTTTCCTAAGTATCCCAAGACTTTACCATTAAAACGTGGTTGCTGCTGGAGTGAGAAAACAGTAGCAACCCAGTAGCAGCGTTCTGCGTTTTTATAGTGCCAACCACCTGATGGATTCGACATAGAATCGTAGAATTGTTCTGGTTGGAAGAGACCTTTGAGATCTTCAAGTCCAGCCATTAACCGCTGCCAACATGAACAAGAGCGTGGTTCTGTGACCCTGCTGGAAGGGTTTTGCTCTCTTAGCTGTACTGTAATGAATTTACCTGTCCTGGATAAAATTGAGGTGGTAAAAATGTCTCTGGTCTGCATGAAATGAAGGGTTTCTAAAGTCTTCCTCTTTAAAAAAGAAAGGATAAGAAAAGAAAAACCTTACAGTAGATCAGCCCAGTAATGAAGTACATGAAGATAAATTATGAGACATCAAGGCCTTCCTTTATTTTTATTCATTTCAAAACTGAAACTGTGTCTTCCACATATGTACTCTTACTACCACACTTCTGCCTGGTTTGAAATTATTTTTCCCCCCGCTTTGTTTTTGATTATAAATTCCAGCCCAGAGCAACACGACCTTTCCCAAGAAAGGCTCTGGTGAAACCGGCACACTAGAATCGTAAAAAGGTGCTTGGGGTTGTGTTAAGTGGCGGGACGTTGCCTTTCTGTAATTTATTAATCCAAATATTAAAATAAAAAGTGGCTCTTCCACTAGTGAAAATATTATGAGAACTGAAAATGTAATTTCCATCCTACGGGAAATTTGGATAATTTAGTATTTACAGCCCTTTAAAACAAGAACGAAAAGTTCAAAGAACCAAAACTTTACTAGGACACGGTGCTAAAAGTTTAGACTGATGGTTTTGAGGCCAGGAGAGCAGGAACCTGTTACCTCCCTGAACTGCCACAGTGTGTTGTGGGAGCTGAAGTTTCTCTTTCCCCATCACAAGCCGTAGTCTCTCTGGTTTCCAGTCTGCACTTTAGCTGTTTGCCATTTGATTTCACACTAACTTGAGCTACGTGAAAGATTTGTTTCTGAGAAAATAATGCTGAACTAGATCCTTTCCATTTTTTTAAAGTTTATTTATTTATTTGTGAAAAAGACCCACCCAAATTAAACTAAAGCAAACAAAATATTACAACCTAATCCATTTCTGTAGCTGTGATTTCTTTGGGAACTTCTATCTTTCCGAGCAAATCCCACGTGTATTTCTGTGCCCATGGTCTTAATTATTATCTATATATATTTATATAAACTGACCTATGGCTGATACATTTTATTTGTTTCAACCTTTTCTTAATGTTCTCTTTGTGTTTTACATTCAGTTTTATGGGATGTAAGAAAGAACATCATCTTGGCACTTGAACAGTCTCTGGTTTGCCCACAAGCTTAATCTAACTACAGATAAACTTAGGCCACAGCATAAAAGCTACTAAAGTCTCATTCAAAGGCGACCTTGGAGAAGAGGAGCCACCACAATTCTTCCTAAGCCTTCATAGGTTTGCATTCGTATGTCCCATACAGGAGAAAAAAAAAAAATAGTTCTTTATAGAGAGGTGGAATCCACCACCTCCTTGCAAACTCCACTGCTGTCATCACTGAGGATATGATGCAAAATTGCAGAACCAGGAGTGATATTTAGAAGATTCTTCTTTGTTCTGCTCTACCTGTCTGCCTGGTGCCTGTTGTCAAAGCAGCTTTGTCCCACCAGTGCTGACACACGAGGAACAACAGCATCTAGTCCCAAGGTTCTCTTTGGGTGCTGTACCACCATCAGCAAGGTGAGAGCAGCAGAGACTTTGGAGTTCAGCTCTCTGACCTCAGGGTAGAAGACAAGAAGAAGTGACAACACTCAGAGAAGAAAAACCTGCTGACTGACAGCAGATTGGCCCACCTACAGTCATGCTACTAGGGAATGGTTGCTCAAAGCCCTCAAAGAAAAATCTTCCCATGTTGCCTTCTAGTTTGCTCCGCAACCATCATAAATTTCAGGTTCCTGCTCATCGTGCCCCCACTTTGGGAGGCTTGGTGCTTCCCAACGTGAAAAGAGACGTTTCAAAACTGACAGTTTATCTGCTTTTCTTGACAGGCTTTGTCGTTGGTGAGCCTGCCAAAACTGGACTAGCAAACGAACCAGAGCAACGCTCTTACGCGTCCAGAAATGAACACGATGGGACATCTAGACTTGTTTTTTCTTCTAAGGATATCATGACAAATTATTCTGCTCTTGTTTATCTCAGCACAGCCTGCAAAGCCATGAAGATTATTCGAGTCACTCTGGATTTGCTGTGGGACAAAGAACGCAGGATGTGGCTGCATCCAGTGAACATATTTTTCAATTAGATTTCCATAAAATATCCCCACCACCACCACCCTAGATGCACACAAAGAAAATAATCTTAATATGGAAATAGAGCTTGTTGTGAAACTTCCTTTTGTCCTGTGAGAACTTCAGATTTCAGGAGTTCTCCAGTCAAAACTTGACAATTTTTTTGCAGGCTGGTAATCATTCAAAAATTCAGGATGGGTCATTTGAGATGTTTTTGGGCTTTTAGGTCCCTTTAAAAAATAAAATAAGAGTAATAAGAATGATAAGACAAGAGCCATTTCAAAACAAATTTAAAATATTTTCTTCAAAGAAGCTGAAAGCTGTATACAACTCAACCCCCACCCCTCTTTTTTTTTTTTCTGTTTTTTAACAGCAATTTTTTTAACAACCTGAAGGAAATGGTTGGTGAATCGGGGCTCTTTCTAGGAAAAAAAGGGTTAGCAGAAGATTCTCAGCCAATTCTAATCCACAAATTCCATCGTTCCTCATTTCCTGAACAAGCAAGTGTGAGGAGGAGGAGAGAGAGAGAAAAATGTACCAGGGGTTGCCAATGAAATGAAAAGTGCCAGTTTTAGGCTCACTCTTTTTTTTTTTTTTTTTTTTTTCCAGTGACCCAATTTGATCCTGAGGGCCCCTCGCCCCGCTCTCAACTGCTCTGCAAGGAAAGGGGAGTGGGAGCTGCAAGGATGGATTTCACATGAGACAGAAGCAGGTCTGCGTGGACATCTTATGCATAAGGAATTGTGGAAGACGGAATTAGTAACTCGGCCTGGTCTGCAATAATTGAGCAGAGACTTGAATCTCACCTGGCATGAGGATTTAAGAGCCTGAGCACAAGATTCTGCCCCTCTGCTCTGCTCTGGTAAGAACCCACCTGGAGTACTGGGTCCAGCTTTGGTGTCCTCAGCCCAGGAGAGACAGGGAGCTGTTGGAGCGGGGCCAGAGGAGCCCCAGCGATGCTGGGAGGGCTGGAACCCTCTGCTGGGAGGCCAGGCTGGCAGAGTTGGGCTTGTGCAGCCTGAAGAAGAGAAGACTCCGGGAAGATCTTCTAGGGGCCTTTCAGGGCTTCTGGGGGCCTGTCAGAAAAGATGGGGTCAGACTTTGGAGCAGGGCCTGTTGGGACAGGACAAGGGTTTGGTTTTTTTTTGAACCTAGAAGAGGGAGATTTAGACTGGAGAGAAGGAAGAAATGTTTGATGCTGAGGATGGTGAGAGCCTGGCTCAGGTTGCCCCGAGAGGTGGTCACTGCCCCATCCCTGACACCATCCCAGGTTGGTTTGAATGGGTTTCTGAGCAACCTGCTCTAGTTGCAGATGTCCCTGCTCCCTGCAGGGGGGTTGGTCTAGGTGACTTTTAAAAGTCCCTTCCAACTCAAACCATTCTATGATTCTATGATGCTCTACAGTTCCTGATCACATGCTGTCCCAGGATGGAGAATCCAGGTTTTCCAAAGCACTTCAACACACTGTGGTGATGATGGGTGTCTGTATCCTGGGAACTCGGTCACAGTGAGAGCTTGGTTACCCTAGCTGTGAACATTTCTGGGCCTTTCTGCAAACTGGAGAGAATTTTCCCCAGTTGATCAAAGGTTCTTCAGATGTCCAGATTCTGTGTTCAACGCAAGAGCAGGCTGCCCGTCCCTACAGAGGTAGCTCAAGGTGCAGCATGAGGAATCAGGAAGGAAATTACTCCATATGGAACCCAACCCACACACCCTCCAACATTAAAAAAAAATCAGTTTTTCCAGGTTTCTTTTCCTGGAAACCTCAATTCAGAGGTTGTTTGAAAAACAGTCTTGTTTGTGTTCATGTCCCATTTAAACTAGGTTTTTACTGAATGCTGGAAATTTTCTACATTGGGTTGATGTCATCATAGAGAACATCCTGCTCTTTTACTCAAATATTTTGTCCCACTGAGAAGATGACAGAAGTGGTATCAGCAGAAAATAAAACCAGGGACTTCAATAACCAGTTAATTAAATCCCATCCCTGTTAATATGCCACAGAAATCATTCACTAACAGGTTTGGAGTTTGAAAAGTAGTTTCAGGGAGAGGACTTGAGAGCTCAGCTGTGCTGTCTGGCTCATGCTCCTTACCTTGCTCCTTCCACTTGGATTACAGAGAACTTGTCCTCCAGAAGTATACGAATAGCTCTTTTTTTTCCCTCCTAATTTCTGACAAATCAAGGGAAAGTGCATAATTTCAGCTGAATTTTAAAAAATGTGTTTTATGAAATACTCTGAAGAATATTTGAGTACAAACTGAGTGTTTTTTGGTCTCTGCTCCATTGTGGATGGAGTGTCCCCACACTACTGTTAATTGGTTTGATGCAGCAGGGTCTGAATCCAGAAATTGAAGATTTTAAGGCAGCAGTTTGTCCAGCTCAGGAGTCCTCAGCCCAGGAGAGACAGGGAGCTGTTGGAGCGGGACCAGAGGAGCCCCAGCGATGCTGGGAGGGCTGGAACCCTCTGCTGGGAGGCCAGGCTGGCAGAGTTGGGCTTGTGCAGCCTGGAGAAGAGAAGGCTCCAGGGAGGCCTTCTGGGGGCCTTTCAGGACTCCCAGGGGCCTGTCAGAAAGATGGGGACAGACTTTGGAGCAGGGCCTGTTGGGACAGGACAAGGAGGGATGGTTTTAAACTAAAAGAGGGAGATTTAGAGCAGAGAAAAGGAAGAAGTTTTTGATACTGAAGGTGGTGAGACCTTGGCCCAGGTTGCCCCGAGAAGTGGTCGCTGCCCCATCCCTCGAACCATTCCAGCTCAGCTTGAATGGGTTTCTGAGCAACCTGCTCTAGTTGCAATTTGTCCCAAGTGAGCTGCTTTGTGATGGCTGATCTCTTTTATCAGATAACTTGATTTTTGAAGGACCTGAAACCCTCAGTGAAAGAAATTCAGGCTGCCTCGCCTTTTCTGTAGGTCAGGAGCTTCACAACGCATTTAGCTCATCCTGAGCCAGGACTTAAGTCTGGAAGAAGGCAAAACCTGTGGGCTGTTAGGATGAGGGAAACTGGAAACGGCCTCCAACTGTCAGATTTCACTCACTCGTGTTAACCCAAGGTTTCCCCAAAGGTCTGCAGAACAAATTCCTTCTGTGCGGGAAGTGCTCGGGCTGCGAAGGAAATTGCTAATCCAGAAGTTCAAAGCCTGTGTGAGGAAATATAATGCTTCCTCCAGAGACTTTTCAAGGGAGAGTGGTTGACCACAAGAAAATAAAGGCTCTTGCAGCTGATCATGAGCCCGTGTGAGAGGGCCGTTGAGGAGGCACCTAGGAATGATTGCCATTCCAGTGTATGAATCAGCAGGGAGAGGAGAAGCCCTGGCCAGCATTTGGGAGATGTCTGCCGCCTCTCAGACCATGGGAATCCTGCAGGGAAACATGGGGGAGACAGAGGAGACTGGGGACTGTGGGAATTCAAGGCACTGTAGATTATGATGATGGCTGGATTGACACAAGTGTTGTGGAGGCACGAAGGTGCCTGCTGTGAGCAGAGGCCTGAGCTCGAGTCATGCCAAGGTAAGGCACTTTGATTTTTTTTCCTCTTCTTGGTGTTTAAAGGCAGAAGGATACTGTGGGAATGAGTTGTCTTGATCTATTTCTGTATGATGTCTGTTTCAATGAATCTGAATTTCTTCTGGGTTTTCCCACATGAGTGGGAAGCCATATGGATCCAAACCTGGAGCTCATACCACCAAGAGAACTTCAGGGTTCGTTTGCAGAATCCCAGAATCCCAACATGACAGGGGTTGGAAAGGAACCTCTGCAGATCATCTGGTGCCACCCCCCTGCTCCAGCAGGGTCACCCAGAGCAGGGGGCCCAGCAGCGCAGGGTCCAGGCACCTTTGGAATCTCTCTGGAGAAGGAGACTCCCCAAGCTCTCTGGGCAGCCTGGGCCAGGCTCCAACACCCTCACTCCAAAGAAGTTGCTCCTTCTGCTCCCAGGGAACCTCTTGGGTTCCAGTTGGTGCCCGGTGCCCCTTGTCCTGGCACTGGGCACCAGTGACAAAAGTCTGGCCCCAGCTTCTTCAATTCACTCCAATAGCTTCAGAGGAATTACCTCTAAGTACCACCACCCTCCCTAGCACAAACAGAGATCAAGACCAAGAATTTAAATGTAACTTAAGTTCCTTAAAACAAACAAACAAAAAGATTAACTCAACTTAGATGTGTTCACTCAATTTTGGATCCTTTCTGAACTGAGATTTTTCTTGGGTAGCTGGTACCACATCAGAGTGCTGTTATGTGTGAGAGCGCAGACCAATTTGTAACATCAGACTAGAATCGTAGTAAAAAATGTCAAGACGAGACTTTGAGAAACAACCTACCTGACTATTTTTCTTTCATCCAGAACAGAATCAATCCTACCTAAAATGTACTGGATATGGGTTTTCTAACCTGCTAAAACCTTCTGTTCATGGAAGTTTCCCAACAAACTTTGACATGTCTACACTGGGCAGATGAATGCAGCCCTTGGCTGTTTGAGAAGTGTGGTAACACTATGTAGGAATGTTTTGACTTCACTTTTTATTCTTTTTTTTTTGGTCTAGAGCACGGGAATGTGTTGAAATGAACTGTTTTGTTGGGGATGTAGAAGTCCTGGTGAAGCTTTCTTCATGGAAGGTTTTTCCAGCTGAATTTTTGAGCACAGTGGACGTATGAGATCCCCCCAAGGACAAACATTTCCTGCCTGTTGGGTTTCTCAGTCATTTTCTGTGTAAGTCATCCCTGCTCAGGTTCTTCCTCTGCCTGATTCAGATGAGTCGCTTGAAACCAAATCTTTTGTAAGTTGGCTGAACATTTTATCTACCAACCTGCTGTCTCCTTTTGGTCAGCTCTCCTGTATTATTTTGTACTGTTTCTTCTCCTGTTTGAGCTTGCCTGAGGAGTGTTGATTTAAGCTCAATGTGGCCTGAACATCAAAGGAATGTCCTTCGCCTTTCCTAAATAATGTATTTAGCTTTAATAAAACATGAGCAAGGCTCGTAGCTTGCGGCTTTTGGAACACAAGCCACAACACCTCCAAAACAATTTGTGATGTCCCCTTCGGGCTTACAGAGGTTGGTCATGTGTTGGCTTGAAGTCTGGGCTGAAAAGCGTTTCGGCTCAATTGAAACCAACTTTCCAAATGTGTTTACTCAGAGCGAGATCCACGAAGCGCAAACACCCCAGGCCTAATGGTGCGTGGCAAACAGAAAACACAACTCCCGCTCGTTTGCTGTGATAAATGATCACCTCCGAAATCCTAATGGCCACGGGCAGTCTATCAACGTGTCCAGCTCCTACCCAGCACCAGGCGGATGGTGGTGGTGGGTGAGCGTGGAGCTCGGATGATATTGCTGATCTTGGCAGGGCCTGGATGATTTAACGAGCCTGATTAGATACTAAATAAATATTGGCTTTGCAATATGCTCACCAGTGTTTGACTTGGATGAAAGAGGCCGCAAATACTGTTGCACTGGGTGATCTGGCAAGAGGCACAAACACTTTGAAAGAGCCATTCAGGCTGTGACAGAAGGATTTGAGAAGGAAAATTTGGTGGGATCGTTTTGCCCTAATGAAAACCCTCTGTTCTGCGCTAACTGAAGACAATCAGCTAGCTCTTCCCCTCGTCGCTTCAATTTACATGGTCCCGTAATTTGGAGGTAGACTGGTTTTGTGAAAATAAAAATAAGTCCCCCAACAGACCCTGGATGACAGGTGAACAAGCTATGGACAATTTCACAACAAGGCAGAGAATTTGATGATCCCACTTACTTCACAGAGCAAGCTGGAGCAGGGAAGGGAGACAATTAAGCTATCATCAGAAATGAGACTTTGGAGACTTGTCAGCTGCCGTCCCTTTGAGTGAGTCCCCCCCATCCTGCAGATGATCTCACTTCTTTAAATGCTCCATTCGTTGGCTTTGATAATTAAGTTTTCAGTGCTGCAAACAAGACTTGTCACATCTGGCTGCATGTGTACAGCTGTTTAGGATCACTTGAGGTGCCTGGGAAGTTATCTCAGATGAGAGAGCGGCAGGTAGGATGGAAGACATAAGGGAGAATCAACACTTTTTGAAGCAGCAAACAGAAAAGAAAGGTGCTTTAAGGTATTAAAGATACCTTAAGGCATTAAAATGCCACCTTTAGGTGACTTGAGTCCTGTGTGTCCCCACTTGAGCTGAGTGTGTATTACAATCTACCAACATTCAGCTAATGCCGCAACAAAGCCTAAGAGGACTTTGTAAAAGCTGCGTTTGGGTAAACTCAGGATCAGTTGGACAAAGTCCAGGGAGGAATTACTGGAAAGAACAGGAGTTAAAAAGTGATGAGGTCAGACCAAAGGAGACAGGGCTCTTAATTTAGAGAGTCTGAGGGAATGGGCAAAAGTTTTCTGCACAAAAGAAGAAAACAATCAGCTTTGCGGATCCGTAAGTAGATCAGACATGAAGACCTGGACATCAAATTCAACCAGGGTAAGTGGCTTTAAAAAAGTACTAAAATCATCATCGTTATAAGTAATAAAATGCCCCTCCAGCACCCACATGACAATAAAGATAAGAAAGATCTGGAATTGAATACCTGGAGAGAAGGAGGTAGTGTCTGTGTTGGCATATTTAGAAGCTTGGTGGACAGTCAAAAAGAACTATTGCTGAAACATTTCTGCCGTTAGTCTTGTCAGGGCTTCTTCAGCTCTGTTAATATCTAATTCTCTGTCCCCTGGCAGGTAGCACAGGACTGCTCTTTAAAAGTGTAAATCAGCATGTCCAACCTAAACCTCCTCCGTCACAACTTGAGGCCGGTTTCTCATGTCCTGTCACTTGTTCCTTGGGAGCAGAGCCTGACACCCCTGTCTCCAACCTCCTGTCAGGGAGTTGTGGAGAGCCAGAAGGTCTCCCTTGAGCCTCCTTTTCTCCAGGCTGAACAAGCCCAGCTCCCTCAGCTGCTCCTCACCAGACTCCTGCTCCAGACCCTGCTCCAGACCCTTCCCCAGCTCCATTGCCCTTCTCTGGCCATGCTCCAGCCCCTCCAGCTCCTGGGAGGGAAGGACCCAAAACTGACCCCAAGATTCAAAGTGCGGCGTCCCCAGTGCCCAGTCCAGGGGGATGATCGCTGTCCTGGTCCTACTGGCCACCTCAGTGCTGACCCAGCCAGGATGCTGGTGGCTTCTTGACCCCCTGGGCACACACTGGCTCATCTCCAACCTCCTGTCAACCAATACCCTCAGGGGCCTTTCCTGCTGGGCACTTTGCAGACTCCCAACCCTCAAGCAGATCAACACTCCTGCCTGGCTTTGGGTTGTCTGCAAATTTACTGAGGGTGCTCTCGATCACCTCATCCGTGTCATTGATAAAGATAATAAAGAGAACAGGCCTCAGTACGGAGATCTTGTGACTGGGATCAACCAGTGCAACAACCCTGCCTGACGGAAAAGCATCTGGACTTCTCTCAGAAGAAGCACTTGCTCACCAAGACCTTAAAATGATTAAGATTTCTGTTATAATCGCCTTTTTCCTATTCAAGATTTGAAATCCTTTGCTTTTTATGCAGCTTTTTTTTGAGCCATTCCCCAATACCAGTATAAATCACAATGAATTTGAGTGGAATTCCATCCAGCAAAACTTTTAGCACCCTACCCTGCCCCATCAATTTAAATTTCAGCCATCCACAAGGGCCATGTCAATCAGCAAACCTGGGCATCAAAGCACTTCTTGTTTCAAACCTCCCCCAAATTTATGTTCCCAGAGGGCTGTGCAGCGTGGTGCTCCCAGCAGTGAGCAAATCGGACCCACAGCACCCTGGGTGCTTGTCAGCATTTAATCCTGCCAAACTAAAATCTCACTCGGGTTAATTAGGTGCTGCTCCAGGTGTTTGGGACCATTTTCTTAAGCCTAGCCCCTCTGAGATGAAGGCATGAAGGGGGAGGCTTCTCCCCTCCCTCATGTCATCTCCACGCTCCTCCAGTTTATTAGCTCCAGTCCAGGAGTAGGAGCTGAAGAGACGTGTGTGCTTCCACTCCCCGTGGCATCGTAAATTGTATGGGGTAAAGCATTACCTAATTCATTTAACTTGTCATGCTCAGCTCCCCTCGGAGGAAAACTCAAATGATTTTAAGAGCAAATGTTTGGGGCAGTGATGGTGGAGGTTTTATTTTAAACTGGGAAAAAAAAACAACCTTAAGTGTGTCTGAAGGGAGAGCTGGCCAGCTGGTAGGTCTCAGAAACTTGAGGATCACTAGTTTCTATCTTACCCTGGAGAACACCCACGTGGATGTTGTGGCTGACAGTGCCGGATTTATGCCAAATGAGGTCACAGATAATGTTCCTATCTCCCCTGAATACACGTAAGAATACTTGAATACTTGTAACTCTTCACTGAAAGAAGAAAAGTTACAAGAGGAGGGTAGATTTAGATTAGAAATTAGGAAGAAGTTCTTCACTCTGAGGGTGGTGAGACACTGGCACTGGTTGCCC
Source organism: Baryphthengus martii (assembly GCA_013396935.1). Lineage (NCBI taxonomy): Eukaryota > Metazoa > Chordata > Aves > Coraciiformes > Momotidae > Baryphthengus > Baryphthengus martii. The sequence continues at coordinate 12,152 of VWZK01001212.1, forward strand.
AGGGAAGCTGTGGATGCTCCATCTCTGGAAGTGTTTGAGATTAGGTTGATGGGACTTTGAGCAACCTGCTCTAGTGGGAGGTGTCCCTTCCCATGGCAGGGGGGTTAGAACTAGATGATATTTAATGTCTCTTTCAACCCAAACGAGTCTATGATTCTGTGATTCTGAAAAAATCTGATCTTTTCAAGCAAAGGAGCCCAAGCATTCCCTGGGAGGATGCTGGTGGCTCATGCTAAGCACTTGGCAGGATGGGAAGCAGTTCATCTTCTAAAAGAGGAATTAAAACTAGGATCTCTAATTAGTTTTGTGGGGAAGGGCAACAAATACCCTGTCGGTCACTCCTGTTACGAGAGCCATGCCTGCTGTTTCTACTTCAAATTCGACAGTCCCGTGAGTTATAAATCTTACTCCCCAACAGGCAGGTACAGAGGACAAACCACAATGTAGGAAGCTCGTTGTTTTACAGAAATAAACCTTCCACATCAGAACAATTTTTTGCCACCTGCTGCCCTCCTCATCTGCAAAAAGGTTTTTCTCTAGTTTTTGTGGTTCCTCAACTATTTTGCTTCATCGCACCTTGGTGATGCCTGTGGCTTCATGATGGCATGAAGCCTTCCTCTGCAAAGAGCTGCTCTGTAGCCCTCCAGAAGCTGTCACACAACTGACAGGCTTTCTGTAAAACTCTCAAAACCAGAAGCTGATACACAGACCTTGAATTTCCCAGCTGTGGGCAGACTCCTCTCCCCCAGCTTCTCAGCTGCACACAACCTCACCTGTGCGTGGCCCTTTTTCCTCGGATGCCCAAGGGAAATAGCTGTGGAAAAAAGACAGGCCCCCAAAGGGCGCAATGTGGTTTTATTTGTGCGAAATTCCAGACCCTGTTCCCATGGGTTCTGCTGGAGCATAAAATAAGCCTGTCCCACCAATAATGAAAATCCTGCAGAAGGCTTAAAAGCAGTTAAAAGACACCAGGCTCTGCTGGAACAATCCTACATGTGATAGCAGCTCTGCATTGAGGTAGAAAGGACCATCCTACTTGAGATAACACGGTGGGTGGGGTTGGAGTAACTCGAGAGCCTCTATTTCTTCATTTGTCACGAAACTCCCTCCTCTACCCTCATTCCCTTACCCTGCAGCCAAGATTTCATTTTTATTGCTGGGCTGGTTGCCATGGAAACAAGCTAAAAAGAGGTAAGGTAATGGTGCAAAGCTAAATATAAGCAAAGCATTGAAGGAACTTCAGCTTAGGACTCCCTCGTGGCTGCCCTCAGAGCTCATATAGCTCTGCTGCTGAAATGGGACCCGAGGAGGGTGTTGAGCTGCAGGAGGCCACCGTGAGTTACAATTATGGGGACAAACAACTGGAAATGAGCTTACCTGGTGGCTGAGAACTTCTAGCCCCATAAGGCACAAGGTGGGTGGCGAGGTCCCATGGAAAGGAAGAATTTTTTATTTTTGTAAGGGCATGTGGTGGTAGGATGAGGGGCAATGGTTTTAAACTAGAGGAGAGTAGATTTAGATTAGAAGTTCTTCCCTCTGAGGGTGGTGGGACGCTGGAATGGGTTGCTCAGGGAAGTTGTGGATGCCTCATCCCTGGAAGTGTTTAAGCCCAGGCTGGATGAGGCTCTGAGCAAGCTGCTCTAGTGGGAGGCCCATGGCAGGGGGCATGGAATGAGATGATCTTTAAGGTCCCTTCCAACTCAAGCCATTCTATGGTTCTATGATTTTAAAATTAAAAATCCTAAAATTTCAGCTAAGGTCCTGAATAATTTATGTAAATCTGGCGTGTTGTGTTCAGTGATAAAGAAGCAAAGCTTGTACAACTCAGGCCATTCTAGGCTTGTATGGTTCTATGATTTTGTATTTATTTGACAGAACAAACGAGGTGAGGGTAGAAACCATGTTGACTATTCAATGGTTTTGTCTCTCCAGGTGGTTCACAGCACAACCTCATCACTGCCAGTCCCAGTCTCATTGTCCTTCCTGATGCTACAGAGTAAGCGTAAGACCTTTACAACAGAAAAAATAAAAGACATGCCTTGGGAGGAGAGCAGGAAGGAGAGTTTACAGGACTCTTGTCCCAGGGAACATGTGAAGGGGAAGTGTCCTGATGGTCTTGTGGGCTGTCCTCGGCCCTCTGGGTAACCTCTGTCAATCAAACCAGCTAGAGAATGCTCTAAATAAAAAGAAATGTGAGGAATTAGGATGATCATGATGCAAAAAGTCCTTTCCCCAATGGTTTTAAGCAGCAAATGAGGGTGAATTCTGGAATGAGAATTTAGATTGTGTCCAAGGGATGTGACATCAGAGCATGGCTCCACCGATGAAGAGCAATCTGCTGATGCTCTCAGAGCTGAACTGTTCTGAGATGTTCCAGAAGAGGGCAATCCTGTACACACAACCTAGCACAAGGGAGCAGCTCCCTTTTGCTTGGGCTGTTTAACATCTTGAAGAACATAACAACTTCCAAGACATTCACTTGAACTCTCCCTATGGCTCTGAAACGTCAGAGTGTTTGAGCGAGTCCATAGCTGGTGTCGGTGGCCACTTTTGAAGGTAAAGGTATAATTTTTATTTTAGACCTTTAATAAATACAGACCAATACTCATATTATGCCAGGTAGGTTAAAATTCTCCTGGTGAGTTCCTCACATGCAGTAGGGAGAAAGGGAGTGTCTTTCCAGCACCTCTTACTCCAGTCTGTACTCAAAGGGGTCAAATCTTTGTTGACATTACAACACCTAGCAGTTGAGTACTGTTTCATGACGTAACCAAGTCCCTGTCGGAGCTCAAGCATTAAAACCTCGTTAAAAGGAGTGTGGAATTACTGGAGGGGGATCTTCAAAATGCTGCTTCGTTGTAGGAATTTTGTACTATGCGAGGCCACATGTTGGCATCCTCTCTGGAGAGATGAATTCGTGATCCCACCACTGTTTTTTTCTTGAGTCCAGGTGCTTAGACCAGCCATGCCTCCTTCTAGCAGCTGCCCAGGTTTTGGCTTATGCACAATATCTCATGTTGAAAGACATGGACAATATGACTGAGAAAGTCATCCTTGACTGTTCTACGTGGTGCCTTGAATACTTTTTCAGTGGTGCCCAGCAAATGCCAACAGGTTGGAACCCAGGAGGCTCCGTCTGAACAGGAGGAGAAGCATCTTTGTTGTCAGGGTGTTGAAGCCTGGCCCAGGCTGCCCAGAGAGCTTGGGGAGTCTCCTTCTCTGGAGAGATTCCAAAGGCACCTGGACCCTGCGCTGCTGGGCCCCCTGCTCTGGGTGACTCTGCTGGAGCAGGGAGGGGGCACCAGATGATCTCCAGAGGTCCCTTCCAACACCCACCATGATGGGTTTCGGGGATTCTATGACTTGATGCAACCTGCACCCAGCACTATTTCTAATGCAGAGCATGAGAATGAAGTGTAAATCCCTGAGGGTGTTAATGGAGTCTCAGTGGTGGATTTAGGCATCTAAAAACCAGCAAGGCCGTTGGCTGTAGGAGCTAAAACTCAACCATTCGTCTGGGCTACGTTCATCAGGACTGCAACCAGACATCCTGGCTTTGGAGCTGGATCTCGAGGGGTCAGCTCCTCTGGCCAGAGCCACACACAGTGTCAAAAGTACTATTTCCCCCTCTCTCCACCCCCTAGTTCGGCACATTGCCCAGACTGTGCCCTCATTTATCCCGTAATAACCTTGCAACATTAACAAGTGTCTCCATGGGGATCTGAGGACATTTAGCACCTCTCAGAGGGGACTGAGATTTTGCCAGGCCTGGCCCTAAATCTTTGTTTTTCTACCAGAAACTTTCTCTGCAAACGGTTTGCGGAAGCTGTCAGTAACCCTGATGGACTGAAGGTTGTTAGCAATTCAGTTTAACAGCTTCTTGTGGTGACTTTTTTTTTTTTTTTTTT
>VWZK01001212.1:16083-32819 GCA_013396935.1 Baryphthengus martii
TTTTTTTCCCCTCTGCCCCTTAATTGAAGTGGAAAACAGAAATTCCTGTCAGCGCGTGTGCATCTGCTTCTGAAATCTGCCAACAGCGTCACATGGCATTCATCGTGTCTGGCAGATCAGCCTTTCCCAGTAGCTCTGTTTGGTGAAGGATGGTGCAGGAGCTTCCGAGTGTCCCCTCCTTACAAAGATCTGCTGGGCACCGTGGTAGCAATTAGGAAAGAGATAGTGCGGAGAAAGGTCTTCTGAGGTCACAGGAGGACTTATAAGTGATTTGTTTGGTTTTTTTTTCCCAGGCTCAAAAGAGATAATTTCTATAAACTCCGCAAAACAACCGCCATGAGGTCTTGTGATCATTGGATAGCTCTCCAGAGGTGTCTGTCTCTGCCATGAACCTGCTCAACGGTCTTCGGTGACTTCTTTTGCAACCCCGGGCCTGTTTTACCTTCTATAAATTAAGGGTAATGGTAGCAATTTCCTTTCCAGTGTTCTGAGAAGTATTTACAGTAGAGTTCAATGCACCAGACCATCGGCAGCCGCTGTGGTTCTCCCCGTTCTCCAAACGCATCGCCGCGCGCTTTTCATTTAACGCGCCTGCACCAAAGTGGGGAAAACAATGTGGTCTGTGTCGTGCTTTTCAGAGGGGAAAGCGGAGCGGGGAAAGTAGAAAATGAAAGAGAGAGCTCTGAGAGATGATATTTGGAGCTGCCCAGCTGTGTTTCTAATGTCATGTCTGGGATGTTGGTCAGGTTCCAATTCTATTTGGAAGGGAAAAAATCCACTGTCAATAAACACGTTTGGGGTATTTCTCTCTTAATGAATTTGGAGAGGAATCTCTTACTTATTTTTGGAGAGAATCTCTTACTTAGTTTTCAGGGAAGTTTTAAAGCAAGGCAGCTACAGGCTGCAGCTGGTGCTGAGTGTGTGAGGGTCAGACCTCTAAAGGAAAAACGTTCTCTGGGAGCTTTGTGTAAGCTGGAAGATCTATTCCATACATGGTGTGTAAACCCAGTTACTATATTCCCTGAGTTAGGAGAGCACCACATTGGTCAGATGATGAGTGAGAGGCAGACACAAAAGGTTTTGTGCTAAAGGAACAGCCACACCCTGAGGCTGCAAAGATGACTTCTCTGTGAGGGCAACTGTGGTCCACGTCCATTTGTGTGAACATGCTTGTCAAGTGCAGTAGGTGGCATCCTGAAGAGTGAGAGAAGATGAAGGGTGGTATGAGGACACACAGTTCAAACTTCTCTGGGGGATCTTGAACTGAGGAGCTGATACAGGTGAGGTTTACACAGGATGATTCTCAAGCAATTATCCCATTTGGATTATCTCAGGTGAGACCATCCTAGGGCTGCTCCAGTTCATGGACTCTCTAGAGGAGCGTCATCCAAGGGAAGCCTTTGGAAAAAGGTGTCATCAGAGCTCTCCCTGGCAGTGACTTGATTTTGGGGCTTAGATCTTGGCCGTGCTAAATCCAGGGAAGGGTTATACTCTTGGCTTCAGAGCACTTAGGCGGTAGGATCTCTCCTTCTTGAGGAAGTTTCCAAGCTCTAACACAAGACAGAACAGTAATGCAATGGAGCTGCTGTTTTCTATAATTGCCCTCGTTGCTGACATTCTATTTTTCTTCAGTCAATCAACTCCTGCCTTAATTACACTTTAGAGAGCCTATGGACACCAGCGTTTGCAGGGCTGATTCCCAGAAGCATTTACAAACCTGCCTTGTTTTTAAATGGACTGAATTGTGTTGCCTGTTAAAATAAATGCACTTGTCAAATCCCTTTCTTCAACAGCCTCACCTTACACCTTGCCTTGACAGTGTAATAATGTCTGCGAAAACAACTGAAAGGCCACTTTCTATCTACAGCCACTCCTCAGTCCTTGAATGAATGGCAAGAAGGGGGTGGGGGAGTGAGGCGTAATAAGCCTGCACTCTGGGGTAGTGTCACAGGGCACAGCCCCTTTGACATCACTCACAAAGATGGGTGAAATTAGGAGAACTGGAAAGAATCCAGCAGAGTCTGCGAAGCTGCTGAGGGGCCTGGAGCATCTGTGTGGGCAGGAAAGGCTGAGAGCCCTGGGGCTGTTCAGCTGCAGAAGAGCAGCCCCAGAGGGGAGCTGAGCAAGGCTGAGCAAGAGCTCAAGGGCCCCCGGGGGGTGAGAGGCTGGGGCCAGACTCTGCTCAGGGGTGCCCAGTGCCAGGACGAGGGGCACCGGGCACCGACTGGAACCCAGGAGGTTCCTTGGGAACGGGAGGAGAAACTTCTTTGATGGGAAGGGGTTGGAGCCTGGCCCAGGCTGCCCAGAGAGCTTGGGGAGTCTCCTTCTCTGGAGAGATTCCAAAGGCGCCTGGAGCCTGCGCTGCTGGGCCCCCTGCTCTGGGTGACGCTGCTGGAACTGGGGGGTTGGATCAGATGATTTCCAGAGGGCCCTTCCCACCCTACTATTCTGTGATTTGTTGATTTTTTTCAGGGCTCACTTGCAGGGCTGTCTGCTTGCCGGATGGTCTGTGCACCACAACTGTCCTGTACTGTGACCTCTGGTACTGCTGCACATTGACCTTACGGCTCCCAACAGCCTCATTTCAACCCTGCTTCAGTGGCACCCAATGCTGAAAGGCCTCTCAGGAGGTTCAAGACCTGCCTGCAGGCCAGGGTTACAAAAGCAGTGACCAATTGTTCTGTAGCCCCCTTCTTCAGTAAATCCTCGAGAGCTTTATATGGTAGAACTGAGTCTTCTCTTTGTAACAGTGATGGAGAAACAGTGGAACAAAGAGATGATGTGATCTGTCCAAGGAAACAGCAGACAGAAAGAACTATCTTTTCTCCTGCATCCCAGTCAGATGGAGCTGAGTGTTTAAATCCCATGCTAGCTTCTGCTTTCTAACGCAGCTGTGATGTAAAGGAAGAAGAGCAGAGTTCTGAGGGCCGACATGACTTATACTTCTTCACTCCAGGGGCAGATTTACTCTGGGATCTCCCCAGCTCTCAGCTTCTGGCTTCAAAGCCTTCTCTTGTGCCCCTTGAAGACAGAAGCCCAAGGAATTGCCGTTTGCACACCTCCTGATGCGGCCAAAGAGTTAAATCACTTCCCGTCACCGAGCAGGATGCAGAAACAACTTTTCCGACTGCATCCGCAGCTGCCAGAATAACTCGGTGACAGCTTTATAAATCACACCTGAAGCAAATAAAAAATGCTGTGTTCAAAAGGAGCCCTTATCTCTTCTTATTTGCGCTTGGCTGTTTTGTTTCTAAAGGTCATGGGTGGAAGCAGAAGGAGCCGTCACTGGCTGATGTGTGTTGTCTTTGGCACCGGGCGACTAATTTGCCGTTAGGGCACCATAATACGAAAGTGAGTGGCAGAGGGGGGGTGGGTGTGTGTGGAGTGGGGGGATGTGGGTGAAGGGAAGAGGTGAGAAAAGTTGTAAAGCAAGCACACATATTAATGAAAAGGGAAAGGGAAAAAAAAGAAAAAAAGAAAAGAAAAGAAAAAAAAGAGATGTATCTACACAACCTCCAAAAACCCATGCAGCTGTTGAGGAAAAGTGGGAAGGAGAGATGAAAAAACAAGGATTTCAGTCAGCTCTTGCCATGTGGGTTTTTTTTTTTTGGCAAGTGACGAAGAAACATTTTATTTTATGCCCAGAAGGGGCAGGATCCTTTATACCTGGTACCTCTCAGATACCACCTAGTTTGGATGCTTGCTGCACACCTTATCAGGGGTCACCCTAATAAAAATGCTCTGTTTACTCACATAATCACTAACCTTTCAGTCTGGAAAGGAGGTGAGAAGTGGGAGGGAAACAGCAGCCACTGCACTTGCTAATAAGGTAGTAAGAGAGTTCAGACCAGAAAATTGCCCTCAACATCTATGCAAAAACTTCTGTCTGGGCTGGGTCATCATTTTTGGAAGAGTGTTGGATGATGCAAAATCCACTGCCCCTTGGGGAAATTGCTTTAGTGGTTAATACCCCAGACTCTAAAAAATCAGGGATTTAGTTGAACCTGAAGATGCTGAACTTTAGCTCTGTGTCGTTGTGTCTTGTTATGTCTCCTGATAAACTAAAGCCTGTGGTTGGACACCGGCAACACAGGACAAAACCTCAGCAATCAGTTCTCTCCTAAATTGTCCGAAAGGGAAACAATGATTTTTACAGTGATTTGTCTAAAAAGAGGCTTACTTCATTAAAAATAAAATAATATTTTCTGGGTAAATCAGTGAAAATGGGATTTGTCCTGGTGCCTCTCTGAACCTGGTGTCTTACAAACACACCCTCTGAGAGCACATCGGTTGCCCTGAACTGCAAGAAATGCCTCATGCACAATAATTTGTATCTTTGGAGCCCCATGTGGCAAAACCTCACCTTTTTCCTACTCAAAGAAAAAGAGCAAACAACTTCCCTAAGGTTCCCTGGCAAGTCCTGGTGCTGAAGCAACCAAGCAAGCGCAGGTGAGACCATTTTAACGTACGTCAAATTGGGCACCGCAAACCTGGGTCACCTGAGAAAATTTAAAGCCAATTCTTGCCCAGCTCAGGAGCTCGAATCACTTTGAAAACACGAAGGAATTAAACCACATGTCCTGTCTGAGGTAGGTGAAGTATTTTTATCCCCATTTTACGGCTGGGTAAACTCAGACAGCGAGAGGTTAAGTGACTTGTTCGCTGTCACAGGCGGTTGGGGAAGGGAAGAGGTGAAGCAACAGGCAGAGACTGACCTGAGATGCACGTGCGTGTCTTCTCTATGTGCACTTGCTCAAGAGTTTCTTTCCCTATAAAGCACATAACTCCACCTCAGTGGTGGTTTAAACTACGTGCCTGGTTTAAACTGCAGCGCTGGTTTAAACTACGTGCCTCGTGCAGGGGCTGGGAACGGAGCCTGTGGATGAAAAAAAAAAAAATCAAGACGAGGTCAAACAGGAACCCAAGGACAAGTTGGCACAATAGTAGCTGGATAAAAGGATTAAGGAGTCGGCTGGATTGTAGAAACAGGAAGCTCAGTCGCTTTCTGAAGTGACTGGAATTAGTTCAAAGTGCCCTGCATGGGATGTAAAACCCCTGGACTTGGAGGGGAGAAGGCAGGCCTGGTGTACATGTTTATATGTGACCCAGCAGAGCTAGAAGCAGGATGGATCAGTAGTTTGGGCCAAGACTCTAAAACTAAGGTTCTGAAATCCAGTTCCTTCCTTCTTATGATGCTTTCTTGGGTGACTTGAGCAAGCAGCTGACAACAGGAATCATCTGCTTTCTGTTAGAAGTCTAAAATGGGCGTGAATCAGCTGCCTACCCACGGGCAAAGATCACTGGAGGTGCCAAAAGGCTTGAGTTTGATATCAGTCTGGCAGATATGACACAAGACTTACAGAGAACCCAGTCCTCTGGAGCAGTAGCTGGAGGTCATGTTGACACTCCATGGCTTAGCAAATAGTACTAGATGCCTATTTAGGCACCTGAATCTTCCTTTTTACTGGATGAAGACCACACGGGTCAGTGTCTGTATGTGATCTAGAGCTGTCCATGTGTGTGTGGCCAACTGCATTTGAGATGTCCTCACTTCTATCTGCTGATCCACACGGTCACAGGTCCCTTGTCATTTCCGCCAGCTCCATGTCAATGTGTTGACAGTTTTTTCCCACACTGGATATCTCTACTTAGTCAACGGATCAAAACCTCTAATCAGCACAGCAAAGGTATCCCAAATAATGGTTCAGATCACCTTGCAGGTCACCCTCCAGACCTACATTTGGCCTATATTGACTTTTGACTGACTGTATGGGGAATGTAGCAACACAGAGGGACCCACATCAAGCTGCCTAATGGGCGCTGACAAAATTCAATGGATGAAATCCTACATTTACACACAGTGCTCTGTGATCGTTTCCAAATTTTGAAAAGGGCTTGGGGTGAACACAGCAGAAAACAGAGATGTCTTGTATTCTCCATTCAGTGTCTGAGTAGCTGCAAGTGCTCCAGTATTTGCTTCAGCAAGATGCATTGTCTCAGACAACAATTGAAACAAGTCATAGATTCGTAGAATGGTTTGGATTGGGAGCTTTAAAGATCATCTAGATCCAACTCCCCTGCCATAAGGAGGGACAATTCCCACTAGAGCAGGTTGCTCAAAGCTCCATTCAACTTGGTCTTGAACACATCCAGTGATGGAGCAGCCACAGCTTCCCTGGGCAACCTGTGCCAGTGTCTCAGCACCCTCACAGTGAAGAACTTCTTCCTAATATCTGATCTAAATCTCCCCTTTTCCAGTCTGAAGCCATTACCCCACTACCTGTCACTACAAACCCTTGTAGAAAGTCCCACCCCAGCTTTCTTGTAGGCCCCCTTCAGATACCGGAAGACCACAGTAAGTCAGTGGAGCAAGATCACAGTTTAGACTTGGAAAGGGATTAAAGAAGAGATGGCCATTAGACTGGACAGATAACCCAGTACCCTAGCACAGGACAACATGGAAAGCCTGCTCTGTCCACAGTGATTTATTAAGTCTTACATCACACTGAAATACTGACCAATAGAAGCTGTTCTCAGCTCAGTTCTCAGCTCAGCCAGCGGAACAAAAGCTATTTAAATATCTCCTACACCAGAAAGGAAACTAAATTATTAAATACTTTCAGTCAGACAAAGCCAGCAGAATGAATTGATAGTTTAGGAGCAGCGCTGAATAGTCCCTTGTTAACATGTCAGGACAAACCAGCCCCTGGTGAGGATGGAGATTTACAGAGGGGGCTGCAAAGAAAGAGGCCCAAAAGTGATGTCAGTTCTCCTCCATCTCTTGTTCCTCCTGTAAACCTTTCTCCCTGTCAGCACCCTGAGGCCAGAAACAGCACCAGCAGCGTGGAAAGCAAATACAAAATCGGGTATGGGAGAAGAGGCTGAAAATCCTCTTTGTGACTGTTGGGTCCAGGATGTGTTCGGAGATACCTGGTGTTTGTGCATTGCTGGGTGGCCAGGGTGTCCCTGGTGTGTCTGGAGCTATAGCAAGGTCTGTGTCCACCACCAGAGAGGAGCCACACACCTCTCCTTACACGGCTTAACATACAGAAGGCATCTTCTCTATATACGCTTCTCTGAATGAAGGGGAAAATTTGAAAAAATTTTGGGGGTGTTTTAGATATCACATATTTAAAATGTTTGTTTTAAATAATACTTTTGATTAAAACCAAAAAGCCAGCAGCTGGCTTAGGTATGGAATAAAATCACTTCCTTCAGTTTCAGCCTAAGAATTATTTTTAGGGTAGGTTTTTGGCAAGGAAAAAAAGAAAACAACTAATTTTTAAGTCAATTTTAAACAGTATGCCACTCTGGAAAAAGGATATGCTGATCCCAGTTCTGTCCTTCCACGCTTTCTATTGCATCCTCATCTTAGGCAGAAATTATTTTTACATACCAGTCAAGATGCTCATTCAGCTGGAACCTTAATTCACGTGAATTCTGAATCACGGTGCACATAGGTATCGTTTGACTTACGATCCATCGTTTTCACTCCTTTCTTCTGTTGGATGGATTATTTCAAAGTTGTCTTTCACCTGAAAATCCCAAACGTGACTTCAGCCATCACCCTCCCACAGAGAGGTCAGTTCGCTGCTATGGAGACAGTGACATCACGAGGATGTCTGACTGACGAAAAATCTCAGGTGATCAAAAAGCAACGGGGACAACAACGTCTCCGAAACACAGATCCTGTTTGATTTTCCATGCTTATGTTGAACCAAATAGAAATTGTGCATTGTAGAAGAAATATCCCATTTCGGACAGATAGGGATTATTTGGGGTTGTCTGTTTTCTGCACGTCTGTCAACTCAGCCAGAGGGCAAGATGATAATTTTTTTTCTTAAGCCAACAGTCCAGGGAGAGCATGGGACAGCTTCAGCAGGTCATCGAGTATGTGGAGAGCAATGCTCGCTGGAAATACCATCTCTCTTCGGCTGAGGAAGAATCTTTCTTTCAGTTTGCAGAGTATAGAGAGTAGCAGGTAGTTGAGTTCCTTCAGGTGTCTCTGACATGCACTGATTGCTGATAGACCTGACACAGGGCCAATGGGAGACTATCAGGAACTGTTGAGCAGCTTCCCACCCAGTGTACATGGCCTTTGCAGAAGTCTCTTACATTTTTAAAATAGCTCTTTGATTTCCCCTCCATCTTTTTCCTTCCAGAACAAAGAATTATTTCCTTCCGTCTTTGGTCATGTAATTTATTTTTTTTTCAGATCTCTGATCAGTTTTGCTACATTCCATTTCCAGCTGATCTCAAAACTGTGTTAAAAACAAAAAGTAGTGATGAAAATTACCCAAGAAGGTGGTTTAGGGAGACAGAAGAAAGACATGTAATCTAATAGAAGGCCACATGATCATGAATTTCGTAGATTTGGCCTTAATCTTGCCTGTTGGGCTCTTCCAGATGGGCCACCTTCAGATAAGAAAGATTTTGCTTTTCTCAGAAACACATTTAACCCTTGACATTTCCACAGAGGCTGCCAAAGAGATGACCAGTAGCTCCAGAAGAGCAGTAGTGGTTTGGACATGACAGGCATCCATCTAGGAGGGACCACCAGCTTTTCTTGATGGAAGCCAACAATCCCAGACGCCTCCAGGAACCTGAGGGTCTGATGCTGTTGGCCTTTGCCACCACGAAACCACTGACCCAGAAGAGGGGATGGGACTTAAAACCCATTTGCTAAATATTGGGTTTGTGTTGTTTTTGCCCGATCCTCCCCGTTGGGATTCCTAATTGAATTACTCTCGCCGTGTGTAGCACCGAGGCGGTAATTACAGAAGATCTTGCGTTCGCTTGTGCTTCTGCTGAGGCTGAGCAAATAGGATTAGAATTCTTCCCCCCAAATCGGCAGTGCAAATTAAATGTTTATTCTTTCATGTAGGGAAAATGTCAGCTGCTTCAAGTCAACCTGCGGAAGATCTCAAATGATTGGGAATCGGGAAAGATAACGGTCTGACTTCTGATTGAAAGTGGTCTTTGGGTCTGGGGTTTTTTTTCCCCCACCCTTTGGATTGAGATCAACCCATTAACTGAATTCATTTACGCTATTATTTTTTTTAATTATTATAATTTTTTTGCTTCTTCTTCCTTTTTTTTTCATTTCTTAAAGCAAATAAAGTGCCCAAGTCAGAACCGATCATTTAACTTTTATAGCCTGTAAAATTCCAGGCTTAAAAGGATACCGTCAAGTCAAATTTAACTCCAAATTAACTTTTGGGCTGGGAGTCAAGAGACATGAATTCTAATCCCAGTGACCTGCTGTGTGACCTGCTTCACCTCTTTGTATCTCGGCGTGCCTTGAGGTAAAATAGAGATAGAATGCTCCTTTCTGTACCGCCCGTGATGGTCTCAGGCTCCCAGGCACCACAAGACAGCTTCACCCTCCGAAAGAAGAATGAAATGGAAAGAAAGGTTTATTTAGTCGTCAAAGAAACAGGCTGTGGAGCTTCTGTTCGCGTTACGAGGCCAAAGCTGTCCCTATTGCAACGTTGCTGACGCCAAATGGTGCTGAATATCGTCCAATGTGTACACTCCGCTTCCTGAGGGACGTCAGCGCCCAAACGCAGCCAGTTAGAAAACGCGACCCAAAGAAAATCAGTCTCTGTGCTCCACCTGCCCAGGATAGTTCCTTCACATCCTTATCAGTGCTAGTCCCAGCTCTGACCTCACACAACTTGGGAAGTCACTGGTGAGGCTGTGGGAAGGAGGCCAGCTTTCTGAACCCTGTAAAAATTGTCCTCTTTTTTTTCTGTACCATCCCATGTCCTATCTTGCTCTCAAGGATTATTCCAGAAGGAACACATGGAGAATATCTTAGTGCCTGATGGTGGCAAAGCAGCAAGTTGTAGAGCAGCTCTTTTGTGTTCAACTCTGTCAAATCAAATGCTACTCCCCTTCTCATAAATTCATCCTTTCTCCTCCTCTGGGAATTCCTCCACATGCAATAAGACCAATTGTCCATATGAAGGATGGATGAACGTGAAGCGGGAGAGGTCACAGCCCTACCTGAGGTTAGTCTGTAGCTGCAGAGACTGTTGGAATCAATAGTAGAATTGCAGCACAGAATAACAGAATCATTTTGGTTGGGAGAGACCTTTAAGAGCATTTAGTCCAACCATTAACCCGTCCCTGCCAGGGCACCACTAACCCCTGTCTCTCAGCACCACATCTCCACAGCTTTGAAACCCCTCCAGGGATGGAGATTCAACCCCTGCCCTGGGCAGCCTGGGACAGGCCTGGACAACTTTTTTGAGGAAGAAATTTTTTGCAGCACCCAACTTAAACTTCCCCTGGAACAACCTGAGGTCGTTTCCTCTTTTCCTATCTCTTGTTCCTTGGGAGAAAAGCCTGACTCCAACCTCCTGTCAGGGAGTTGTGAAGAGTGAAAACCTCTCCCCTGAGCCTCCTTTTCTCCAGGCTGAACAAGCCCAACTCCCTCAGATGTTCCTCACAGACTTGTGCTCTAGACCCTTCCCCAGCTCCGTTTCCATTCTTTGGGCATGATTCAGCACCTCAAATACGTCTGATCCAAGTACGTCTAAACTGGAGAACTGCCAGGATTTGTCCCTCTCAGCTGACATAGCCATGTAGGAATTAATTCCTGCTCACTCAAGCAACAGAGACACCCACCGTGGATCTACGTGTAGATTGAGGATATTTTGCACAAACCAAAGTTAACTTCACACTTGAATTTTTTTTTTCCTTTACCGGGCCAGGGATGGTGGATAGTATCTTTGGTAGAGAGATGCTAAAAGGAACAAGGTAGAAAGGAGACAGGTCACTGCATTGCCCATCTGCAGAGAGGGGAAAGCTTCACACAGCCCTTTTCTGAAGCCGTTACCTCTGCACTCTTTCTGAGGGGAAAAAAACAGGCTGTTTATTTTGAGGTAGAAGAGATGAATGTGGCTATTGGGACTGGGGGGAGACAACTTTCTGCCAGACAACCTGGTTCTGTGCATTCCTTCGTGTGCCTTTTCAACGCAGCCCGTGGTGACATTTAACCCTCTGCTGTATCCTACCCACCCAAACCAGCTGTGGGCCGCCCACCCAAAGGCGAGATCCACACAGGTTTTGCACCTCATCTGAGGTCCTGCTGAGCTGCGCTGCACCCCGACGCTCTGAAAAGCCCTGACGGACATGGCTTGGGGCCAAGCAACTGCTTGACTGGAGGTGATTTTACAAGCCCTTCCTTGTGTGGCTATTTTCGTGCCCCCTTCCTCGCTCCGGGAAACACAAGGGGACAGCCATAAATTTGTGATACATCATCGCTTGCGCTCTAGGCTGAACGCAATATTCCCTCAGCGAGGCTTCATTAAGAGGAAATTCATGCCTTAAACACCTTGCAGCCTGCATTTTTGACAAGTCATCACATTTTTGTGTGCCCTGCTTTATTTTAAAGCCCCTCCAGTAACGACATTCCTGAACAGGGGCTGCTTTGCAGCTTGCGAAAGGGGAGCCTTTGTCATCTGGGAGCAGTGGAGAAGGAAAAAATGCGATGCAGAATATGTATTCCAGTGCTGGGGAACAACCTTCTGTGTTATTTTGTCTTCTGGGACACCCATACTGCTGTCCTTTTGTGTTTGTTTTATATTCTTTTCTTTTTTTTTTTTTCTTTTTTTTTTTCTTTTTTTTTTGGCAGGCTGAATGGGGCAGAAAGAAACTCAATGTCTTAAATTAGTGAGGAAAGAAGAAATCATCTTCAAACTGCAGAGCCCACCTTGAATTGACATCTTTCTCATTTCCATGTTGTCCCTGCCCAATCAACTTTACTCGTAGGTACCAGAGGTGAATCCCTTCAGTTTCGCACTCTTCAGGATCACCTGGGAGATATTCCATGACTACCAAGCTATTATTTTTATTTTATTTGCAAGTGTTTAGCTCTCAGCCTTTTGTCCCACAGCAAAATTCTAGCACAGAGCGATTAACAGATTTAACCATGGACAGAAAACTGACCCCAAGGGTTCTCCTCAGAATTACATCAGCACAAATCAGGGCAGAATGAGAGATTGTTTAAAAGAAATGCTTATCTGTAAGAAATTAAGTAGACAGGGCAATGTTTTCCCAGCTTGGATGATGAAGACCCATCCAAACCTGTGTATAGATATCAGAATAGAAGGATCTGTTGTGGGGATCCTGGGGATCTTCACTGATTGTTGGGCTGGTGTTAGATAAGTCATTCTAATTTTGGTTTTACCTCTATAAAACTATCACATCGATAAAAAATGAAACAAATACAAGGCCTCCCAGCCCCCAAAAGAGTCATCACCCCCCACAAATGCCTTTATCCAATGCATTAACAAGACAGCAGGAAGAAAAGTCTACTTTAAAGAGCTGAAGCTCCTACCATCTCTGAAATCAGAAATTGGCCGTGTCTTGAAAGTTTAGATGAGCTGTGGAGCCGGTTGTAATGATTTAAGGTGTCATTTAACCAAGATATCTCCTACAGTGATAACCTCATGGGTTATGTGAGTGTAAAGTCAAACAGATTTGCTTAAACTGGTTTAATTAGTCACTTAAATTAATCCTGTTGATGCTGGACTGGAGAAATCCAAGTTATGCTGATAGCCCCTGATGCAGTTGTGCTATGAGTTAGGAACCAAGAGCTGGAGAGCTGTGATGAATATCTGCAGACTGCCACCTCTTTAGCTTTAACTGCTAACTTTAGAGGTCATTTGCCTGACACCCTCAAGCTGCACACACCCCTCTTCCTGCCAAATTCCGTCCGTAAAATCATTTAATAACAGGACAATTGTACCGTACGTTGAGAAGTCTGCCACGTCACGGTTGTGTGATGATGGGCTCTATGTCCACCCTAACTTCAAGGTCACCTCTTTCCCATCAAGGTCTAGCTGAGCCAGAACACATCATACATCTGAAGACTACGCCCGTGGACAGGCACCACAGCTGAGCCCTTAGCTGTGAACTCATTAGGCCTCTAGACTTAATTGTGGGTTCTCTCCCTGACCAAAGCAAATAAATTTCTATTCTTCATTAATTCATATCTATCCATACATTATTACTGCTATTATTGACATCATTACTACTATAAGCAACTTACTATCTAAATTGTTTTTACCTTCTCCTGGTGGTTTATCAGCCATTTAACTGTGAAAATTGGGCCAAAAATTTGCAGTTATCCAAGGCATATTCCACTCTGAAGACATGTTGTGACAGAAGTGATCCATTCTTTTTTAGACTCCTTCTTTCTGTCAGCTGCAAGAGGAGAATTCAGTCTGGTTTTGCAGCTGGAAAAAACTCAGCTAAGATTCAGCTAAATGCATTTTCCAAGATTTTGCTTGGATATTTGATCACTGAAATGAGAGAATCTGGAAGGAAGACCTACTGATTCAAAGCTTAGGTAGTGCTGTGCTGTTACCTGCTCAGTCTCTGCAGAATCCTTTTGCTTTGGGCTTGAGCGAGGGCATAAATGATGGAAAAATTAAGTACTCTAAGGTTCAAGTCCCAGGTTGCTTATGGGCTAAAAGTGAGGAAGAATTTGTGGTTCTAACCTCACGCCCTCAGACTTGGAAACCTCCATGGAGCTGTCAGGCCCAGATCCTAAGAAGTATTTGAACACCAAAGCATCCTGGAGGCCAGGGTGAGTCAAGAGCTTAAGTTGCTTAAAAAATTTGGGCCTTGGTCTCACTTCTGTCCTGTGACAATGCTAGGGCTAGTGGTCTCGAGAAGACTCTTTATTAATTATGAATAAAAAGGATTGACAACGATTAGGAAAAAAATACTTAAGTCAGGAATAAGAACGTGTCTTTTTACTGTAGTTTAGAAACACACATGTGCAAGAAAAGGGGAAGGAAATCCACTGGAAAATGCCAGCTTCAAATGAAATGGAATTGCAGAAAAACTTTCCTTGAGGGAGTAATTGCAGTGGTTGGAATCTTTGCTGAAATAGGTAGAAGACGTCTCTGCAAGGAGGCTGGACAGGAGTAGAAGGTGGCAAAGGTATAGGCTTGAGGAGGTCACACATCTAGGGTTCTCAGGGATGCACAGTAGACTTGAAGGCTTACTCCATCCCTTTTAACTCCTCAAGCCGTGCCCAAGTTGACAACCTACTTCCTTTTCAATCTTACTTCGTTTTCCCCTGAAGGTCTGTTTGAGGGTAAATATCTAAAGACTGCTTGAGGTAGCTTATTTTCCCTTTGAAGACATTTTGATGTTTGTTTTTCTTCCACTCCGTGGATTTCTTCATTTTCTGTCCTTTCTCTTTGCCTTCAATCAAGGGGATGGAATAAATTAGCGAGCAGCATGTGAACCTCTGCTCATGTTAGTTACACCTAAATACTACTAAGCCTATTAAGTTTATTCCTGGAACTGTCCTGTGCTACCAACCCCAATAACTTTTCTGTTCAGTAGATTTCATTTCCTTTGTTCTTACTTAATTTACTTGCAGCCAGGGGCTCCAGCAACCGACCCATTAGCTTGCTGCTAATTAGCTGGCACTAACAGCCTCTCGTTATTCGGGAGGCTTGGAGAATGTTTGCTTGGAGTCACATGGTGGGACAGCCTTTTAATAATAGCCACCCTGTGTAATTCTGCCTTTCCTCTGGCTCCTCATATGGGTGTCCAAGCTGAGTCCACCGGCACTGCCACAGGGAGGGGATTTTTATAGCAGATGGAAAAGGGAGAGGAAGGTATTTTTGTGCCATTCTTTTCTCTGGACATTGTTCCTCCTCCGGCGTGTTCGTGAAGGGCCAGGGACAATGTAGCACCTGTCACTGCAGAAGGGAAGGAGAAGCTGTTGCCTCCCTCCTACCTGTCCCTGCAGCGGCAGGAGGTCCGTGGTGCACCCCATGCAGAGCTTAAAACTCATCCTGTTGCCTGCCACCATATGTTCCTCGCTGAGGTGTTGACTTCACGGTGCTACTCTCTTCTGCTCCAGGACATTAACTGTAATTGCCAGAGCGCTGGCAGACGGGCGTCCCAGTCACCTCCTCCCACTACCATCTGGGGTGGGATGGGGGGTCCAGGGTGCCGCTCCACCCCATGGTGAGACAGATGTCATCTTATCGCACAATCTGGAGCATGAACCTTGGTTATCAGGCTTCCAGAGACCACAGAGGTTAGGACACATGCCAGCAGGTTCTAAAGAGCTGCAAACCTCTGAGCATCTGCCCCACTTGCCAGCAGATCAGGTGGTGTTTTTCCTGGCAAGAGGAGAAGTCTGGTGGTTCAGGGAATCTAGTAGCTCTCCTCACACCCTCCTCCAAATATCAAACATACAACTTTTGGCACTGACCGGTCACCAGGTGCCTCTCTCTTCCTTTGGTGGCAAAACAGGAAATGAGTCAAGCAGGGAAACACATGCTCACATGAGGAATTGCCCTTGTAAAGCTTCAGAAGAGACCACCTCAGAGGTGTTTCTTATTCCTGGGCAAGGAGGATGCATCTGGACATCATTCCTTGAGGTGACATGGCTGTGGGCTGTCAGCAAAGGGCTGGGACAGGTGGAAAAACCTGGTGTCTTCTGTCATCTTGTTTACTCAAACCGTTCTGGCTTCTCCAGAGAAGGAGGCTCCACAACCTGTCTGAGAAGCCTGAAGCTATTTCTCAATCATCTGGAATGAATGTCCAGTGTCTGGGATGCTCTGCACCTCTCAGAGACCTTGAAGGAGGGTGCCAGAGGTGCAGCTTTTCAAGGAAAGTGTTGGTATCTTCCTCGTGAGGTGCCAGGATCCTTCTGGGAGACACCAGTTTCTCTCCAAGGAGGAGCAACACAGCATCTTTTTTTAAGGTCATCTCCTCAGTGCATCAGACAGAGGGAGGAAGCACTTCTGGGCTCTGGTTGGCACCACATCAGCGTGCCCCTTGCATCATGAATTGGATCTCCTGCACTTGTTTCTTATCTCCCCCTCCGTCAATAACCTCTGGTGAGGCTGTGTGCAGGGGGAGGAATGGCATCTACTCCAACATCACTTTGGGCCTGCCACAGAACTCAGTTCACAATCGATTAACCTGATAAATCCTACACCCTGGTGCTGAGAGGCTCCTACAGCCTCCAGGAGGGGAGAAGCAGCACATGCTTCATGCCTGAGTAGGACCCTGAGCTATGGGCATTCAAGAATTCCACCAGTGATGAGAGTAGAAAATTATGTTGGCCTGTGTTTTGGAACATACTCTTCCACTCCTATTTTCATGTCCATCTTCTCTTGGAGAAGTTAAAGCTTTTTGCCCTGTTCCCGGCTTTGCCTCAGCCTCGCTGCAGGATCCAAATCAAAGTGGGAAGCTGCTTGGTCTGCCTATTTACCATTTTCTTTTCTAATGAAATGGGGTTAATGCTGATTCTTGCCCTAGGAAAAGCACAATGATGGTGAAGACAACTCCTCTTAGGAGGAGTCAGCATGAGCGGGAAGCTTCACCCTGAACTACAGGCAGGGCAGGGTTTCCAGCTGATAGACCGGAGTCCAGATGAGGATGTTTATCCAAGAATTCACATGTGTAAATCTCCTCAGCTCCTGTTTATCTGCCCTTTTTGCTCAAAGCTGTGTGTTCCTTCCTGCTTGTCCAACAGTCTGATAGCTGAAGTCCAGAGACTGCTGGGATCTGACAGATGAGTCTCACAGAGGCATTTACAGCAGGATTGAAAAGTCCAAAAGCAGCTGAATTTACACCGTGCAGGTGCATATTTAACCCGATCCACTGGTTTTGTCCAGAATAGAAGGTCAAACAGTAGATGTGAATTTAAAGGGAAATACTGTATTTGCATTTAAAAAAAAAAAAGA
>VWZK01001262.1:11585-27300 GCA_013396935.1 Baryphthengus martii
TTTTTCTGAACAATGCTTAATATCACTGCTTCTGCCAGTCTGGCACCACTGAGTTAATCTCCTTAGTTGTTTGGGGATGAAGAAAAGAAGTGGAAACATGAAAATTTAAACTATTAAGTGAGGCTTTAGCTATATCCTTTATTACCCCTTTAGTTATAGAAAAAAAAACCCAAACCACTCTAGAGAGAATATCGTACTTTGACACACTGAAACACTGTGTTAAAGACAGTAATAAATGCTCTTTGGAACAGAAGAGCAAAAAACATCCTTACAGAATTCAGCTGAGAAGGGTCTATTGTTGCTAACTTGCTTCCTTGGAGGGAGAGACAGACAAACATGTAAAACATAGCAAACCTACAAAATTCAGCTTCTCTTTCTGATGCTGACCCTACTTTCCAACCTGGAGAAGGACAACCACAGTACACATTCCTATTAGCTCTTCAAGACCTTGTGTTTATGTTTGGCTGTTTAAGATGTTGCTTTAGCTGCTTTTTTTGGTCACTAGATCACAGTAGTTTTGTGAAATACATTATCTCGTCTGGCTAAAACAAACTGTTATTATCAGAAAGCTAAAGCTTTCTCTCATAAAAGAGAGGAAAAGTAAAGGAGAAAAGGAATCGGACAAGGAAATTAAGGCTTGAAGGCAGAAGAATCAACTTGTATATTGCATGTATTTGGGACTCAGTTGAGGCTGCTGATGGACCGTTCTCTGAGCCTTTTTCCTGACCCAGTTTGGACAGATTTTTTTTTCTCCAGAAAAACACAGCAATATTGTAACAAAGCTCTGAGTTCCAGATGCTCATTTGGTGTAACTTAAAGAAAGCTCCTTGCTCTTCGTCTGTTGTGGGGTAAGATGAAAGACTTCAACTTTCAGGACCACCACTCTAGCACCTCTCAAGAGAGCAGCATTTATCAAATGTCTTTTTGAAACTGCTCAGCATAATTACAGTATAAGGTAGGTTTCACTATAATGACTCTGAAATCATGATAAGCAGTTACTCATCCTGCAACACATAGTCGAAGTCAACCTTCCTTTGGCAAAGATAATTGGATTAGACCCTTACAGCTTGATCTTGCAAAGTATTAAGAACCTGGGTGATAACTGAGCAAAAGATTTAATCGGTAGTTCAAATTTAATCATGATCCTGTGGATTTCAGTGAAAGCATGCAAATTTACTGTAGCTCAGAGACTGGTATTCTTTATACAAGAAAACATTATAAATCTTGTTCTTCATTACAATGCACAGCTGTGCAAAACCAAGAACTTCTAGAAATAGAGGAAAAGTCTCACTCACAGAGCCATGCTATTAGTCAATACTTATATATTAATATTAGTATTGGAACTGTTTTCTACCACTGAGGCCAAGTAGCACAAAATGGTTTGTCTTCATAATGTTAAATTATTTTAACGTGCAAGGATCGGTGGAAATAACTAAGCTACTGTCTATCCCTAGTACTTAAATAGTCCTGAATAGATCCAGGAATTCTGGGGAAGAGTAATTTTTCCCTGAATTAACCATAGCAAAGATTCTCTCATAGTACTTGAACTCTGATACCTGAGAATGTTCCTGAACACAGAGTAATTCTTTTATCTTAAGTAACACCTTAGTTGGTTCTTTACACTGGAGAAGACAACAGCCAGATAGCTGCTGAGAAGAGGAACTCAGAAATTAAAGATGTATGTTAGACTAGACTGGAAAAATCATCCCTAGTATGAACTGTAGAATTGCTGAGAATATTGTTTTACTTGTCATCCCCTTGTGAACAGTGTAAGATGAGATTCAGAAGTGTAGTCAAGTGTCAGAGTGAAATTCAGGAACCTTCAAAAGCTATCAGAGTTTGTAAACCTGGCTACATGGGAGAAAAGCTAGAAATGCAAAAGGAGATGCAGCAGTGAGGTATGTTTCCTTGCTCTGTCATTTCCAGGAAGTTCTGGCTTACCATTTCTAATGGTCTTGCTGAAGTAGTATTTTCACTAGTTCACAGCATCCATGTCCTGCTTCAGGTAAGCTGAGACCACAATGCTGCATGAGCAGAGATAAATGAAACAGCCTGTGTTTAAAGCAATTCACTATCTGTCTGCTTCCAGCCTCATTTCTGAGACATATTACTCAAGGTAGTATTTGGACAAAAATAGGCCTTTGGAGCATGGGAATTGTATTCAGTTGTTGTATTCACGGATGTAAGAAAACGCCTTTCATTTTTGTTCTTCATGACTTATCTGGAGAACAATATAATTAACATCAGTGCTTTACACCTTGCACTTTAGTCCTTTCACCTAAATTGATGAAACTGGACACAAGCTTGCATCCATATTCTAGATTTGATACAAAATCATAGAACAAAGAAAAAAAAAAAAAAAGAAAGTCAAGCTTCACCCTGAATTAGTCATTCAGGTTCCTGGTTTCTGCTAGGTTCCTGTGTGAAGAAGGTCTACCATCATTATTTTATGAGAAGCTCATATCCAGCAGGCGCACTGACGAGCTAAGCAAAGAAGTCCTAGGTTTGAAATCCCATTGGGAATTTTGGCTTGAAATACTTACTAGGAAGCTCCAGATTTAGGTTATATTATGTCAGAAAGACATGTATCAAGGGAAATTTAGTCAAAAACCTAAGACTCCATGAAATATATAGATCATTCCAAGAGCAGATGGCCATGAGTCAGGGTGACGAGGACATGGGACGCAGGCTGAGTGGCAGTGAGTACATCATCTAAATCTTTTTCTGCATCTGCCTTTTAATCTCTTTGATTTTCAGTTCTCCATCTGTAAAATGAGAATAGCTACTAATATTATTTCATCCTTTGTTCATTAAGAAAAAAAGTCACACAGGACAGTGCTATATTTTGCTGCATCTTATAAATGAAATGCTGATCCCTACTGGGGCTCCTGGGCACTGCTACTGTATAAATAAATTCATAGCTATGGTTGTCACAGAGGGAGAATATTGACTGCAGGTGAGGAATAGGTAGCCAAAGCAGATTAACTCTTAAGCAGCGAGGATCCTGTTTTCCAGTACTTTGTAAGAAGGAAAAAGTACAGAGAAAAAGAGGAAATATATGAGACTTAAGATGAATCATTTCTAAAGGGAATGGTTTTGAAAATTTTTCCACAATGTATCAGCAGCCTGTCTGCAAGCATCAAATTTTTTTTGCCTCCTTTACACATTTTTTTAGCAAATTTCATGCCAGTGAAAGATTCAGGATTGACATTCTTAAATCTTCCTTTTATCCATAGAGAAGATAAAGCATAGTCAGAAAATGTGTAGGTTTCCTCAGATTTTCAGGCCAACATGCCTTCAATTGACCTGAAGGGACACCTCTATGGGAGGGAAAAAGTTTAGTCACCATTCTCATTTTATCCTTGGCCTTGGTGCTGAAATTATTATCTTGAGACTCGAGTGAGATACTTTGGTTTAAGTATGATATGGGCACCTGTTCTCTCTGCTGATGCTGTCCAACTCATTTCTCGTGGGCCAATGTATCGTCTTCTGTAAACCTCTTTCGGTCACTTCCAACCAGAAAACAGTTGCAAGTTCACTACAGCCTGAAAAAGTAAACCCTGATTTAGGGGGCTACATGGGCCGGGGCTAGCCTCTCAAATCCATCTAGCCATCCACAACACTGATACCTTGCCCCACCATGCCTCTGTGACATATTTTATAAGGGACACAGATGAAATTTGTTGTGGGGGGTTATTTTATGATTTTTTTTTTTTTTTATTTTTTTTTTTTAAAGGCCACCAGTTCTCACTGCTGTCAGTGTAATATGGTCACTAAATTCCCAAAGACAATATTACTGCAAATCACCTCAAATGTGCTGCAGGCGGTAGAATGATCCCATAATCAAAAAGCTAGGTCTTTGAGGACAAGTTTAATTACTTTAATCTATACAGCCTGGAAAACATAATGGTTAATGGGGTAATCTACTGAAGTATGTGGAATTTTGAGTAGTATAGACTATGCCACTGTCTGACACTACTCTCAGCACAGCAGAGATGATAAAACCAAGAGCATAAATGGTAACTGAAGAAAGCCTTAGATGTTCATAAATCAATAATTGATAAAAAGTGCTCTTGTGAAACTAAGTAGAATTTTATGTTGCAGGTAGAATAAACTGATTACACGATACTATAGTGCTCAGTGGAATTATGGAATGAGCTTCATTCATTCACTCTAATTGCTGCATATTTGTATACAAATGGCTGAAATGGTTCTATCAGTTTTGCAGTCTATAAAACAGTAAGAAATTCCTGCCCTTTGAGTCCACAGATGAAAACCATGATATTTTCCCAGCATGGGGCTCCGTGCTCCTGGAAAAGCTGAACATCAGTAGATACATAGAGGTTGATGTTCTCGATGCATCTGGCCATTAAAGATTTCAAAGCACTTTTCTCATGGGTAGAGGTGTTAACCCCTCTGTTCTGGCTAGTTTCCAACCTGGGTAACAAGCCACCTGGACCAGATGCTGAGGGAACTTAAGGACGAGGTGGTTGGGCTGCTAACAGAAATGTACAATCTCTCATTAACATCATCCACTGGAGATGCTTTATCTGTCTTTTAAAAAGACATTAGGGGTGATCCTGGGAATTACACACCAGTGAGCCTTACTTCAGCAAATGGACTGCAATAATAATTAAAAGTAGGATTACAAAAAGTCCTAGATAAGTATGATATGTTACAGACAAAGGAATGTGTGTTGTGTAAGGGAAAATCAAGCTTCTTTAATTTACTAGAATTCTGTGAAAGTGTCAAATAAATATTGGATAAAGGAGGACTGGCTGACATAATCTATTAGGACTTTCAAGAAGCTTTTGAGAAATTCTCTTACAAAAACCTGTTAAAGAAAGTAAGCCGTCATGGAATACGAAAGAAAATACATTATGATGGGGCAAAGACTGGCTGAGAAACAGAATGCAAAGAAAGGGAATAAGTGCTTCATTTTAAGCAGGACTTGGCAGGAACACTTGATATGTGCTCAATTTTTACAGTTTTAGTGTGCTTTTGTTTCTTTTTTTCCTTTGTCTTGTTATTACTGGTTACTAATTGAGGAAATATGTGGCTGAAATTTTTTTGAGGCATGAAATTGAAATTATCCATTAATGTTATATTTGAGAGAAGGAAAGATGCTTATGTTTCAATGAAGTAAAGGAAGATTTTAAAAAGGAAGTTAGTCAGATCTTGGTTTCTAGAACCAAATCCTCTGATAATACACTATGGGTCCATGTGCAGTAGCCACATGTGTAATTCTAGGTCCTCTTGCCGTTAGAGGCTACCTGCTGATGTCAGTAGCCAGTGTTAGATGACTCAGACGGTCCTATCTACATTTCCGGTTTGCTGAAGTGAGAGACAGCCTAAGTTTGGGTGAGAGTCTGTGAGACATGAAACTCTTGGCAGAGCTGTGGGATGCCTATAAACCATCACTCTTCACCAGCCTAGATTCATAGGGAATGTTCTCCCTCCACACTCCACCCCTTCAGTTTTAACAATGGATGGAAATGCCAAATTTTTAAAGATATGAATTCATCTTGTATGTTATTTCAATTATTTTTTTTTTAGTTCGGTTTGCATTGCTTCTTCCAAAGTCCTTTCCAGTACGTTGCAGAGCAGAACACTTATGTGAGGCTACAGCTACCTTTGCTTTCTCTTGTCATGTGCTTACCCTGTGTGTTCCCTATCTCTTCATTTGTAAGGCAGTTCTTGCAAAATGAAAATCTACAGAGAACAGGAATAGAAGGGTGACATGGTCTCTGTCACTCCAAACAAAAAATGTTCCAAAGATCTTTTTTTTCACACCTTCTAAAATTTCAATTTTCCCTTTAAAACATGGATTAAACAACATTGCCAAAAACATATGCTTCTGTGTCAAACATTTCACTTATTCAGGAATCTAGAGGCAGCTGGAGAGTTCTCACTGCCAAAGTGACTTCAACAATTGTCTCTTTCACTTTTAATTGGAAACATGTTAGTTTCAGGCATAGGTGTGGATAACCAATATGTGGCAGTGTTAATTTCCCTCGCCATTCAGTGTACATATGTCCTAAGTGACCACTCTTAAATAGCTTGAGGAAAATGTTCTGAATCCATTGCCAAAACGTCCTGTGCTCCTGCAAGTTTATGATTTGCCATGGCACAGATTTCATCTGCTCATTAAAGGTGGGAGTGGTCAGCATAAGACAAGGTATCACCAGTCTCTTGCTTCTTGTAAGACCTGCAGTGAGCTACATTGGAGGCTTACGGCTGAGTTACTGAAACAGAGGGCCTTCTTATTACATTAGCTTTAACAAAAGCTCGACTCTGGTATTTGTTGTCCTGTGGATATTTCCTCTGGGTTTTATCTGTCATGTAGATAGTCTTCCTCACAATACAGTGCTCCAGCCAATCTAGCTACAAACCTTTCTGTGCCAGTCACACTCTAGTTCACTGTGTTTAAGGAACCTCCTCTCATTTCCCTCGCTGCCTGCTGTGTTGTTTTATTTTTTTCTTGGGGGTGGGAGATACCATGTTTTCTAGGAGGACCTTGCTTGAAGGCAAAAGCCACCAGGTCAAATCTCATAGTTTTTCATATCTTTTTCATTCCAAGCCTCAGTTTCTGTGGAGATGATTATGGCACTCTTTCCCCAAGATCCTTTTCCTTCGTCCACTTTTAAACAGCTG
Organism: Baryphthengus martii; assembly: GCA_013396935.1. Lineage (NCBI taxonomy): Eukaryota > Metazoa > Chordata > Aves > Coraciiformes > Momotidae > Baryphthengus > Baryphthengus martii. The sequence goes on from VWZK01001262.1 coordinate 18,240, forward strand.
AGTTTGGTTTGAAGCTCATGTTTGCTCGTGTTTGAGGAAACAAATTGGAGAAAGGTTATATAACTGCAATATACAAAACAGTCTATACCAGGTGTTTCAAAGGAAAAGGGAACAGAAAGAAGCAGACAAAATTCAACATATATCGATAAGCTAAGTCATATCCACCCTGCCTTCAAAACTAAGAATGTGGATAAAACCTAAAGATGGAAGGTTATCAGTTTTCCAAGCAGGACCCACTCGGAGCGTGCCATACAGTTGAGGGCTTGGTTCTCTGCATTGAGTCACTGGTGCCATATCACCCAGGACATAGAATCATAGAATTGTCCAGGTTGAAAAGGACCTTCAGAGGTCATCTAGTCCAACCCCCCCCTGCTGAGAGCAGGGACATCTTCTAGATCAGACATTAGAAAATGCCTGTGGCAGGGCTGGGGTAATACCTCTGAGAAATGTGCCATATATTGACCTACACAGGAGACTCAAAACATGACCTTTTATACTTTATGCTAAGCTGTCACATCAGATGGTGATATTAGCCCGCTCTTCCCTTTGATGCTGGATGACTACAGCACTCTGTGGAAATGCGTATCTACTTTTATTTCTTTTTAATTCTTTTAAATTCCATCCCATCCTTTCTTCTGTCTGCTGCTTCTGCAACAAGTTTCGTTTCCCTGTATGTTTTCAGGTTTGTTTCTAGTGTCTCCAAATGTGTGCAGGCATGCATGAGAACATACGTTCGAAGATTTGAGACTAAGAGGGTAGGCTCTGCATTTGTTCTGTGCACAGAGAAACCTGGATACTTTACCATTGTTTTTACATGTTATACTCAATGTGTGATGAGCCCTTTACAGATATGTAAACAGGTACATACACAACAAGCTTCTAATGAAAACTAGTTTAAGACAATACTGGTGAGAAAGACATGGCAGCAGAAAAAGTCTGGGAGGATGGAGGGCAAGGAGTATAAGGAGATCAAATTGTATTGGGGACTATAGTTCTTTATATCCTTAATGGAGAGGTTTATTCGAGTTACAATGCCTGAAATTGCCTCTGGACAGGTGCTCAGAAATACCCTTCTAAGTCCTCAGCAGATACAGGTAATGCATGTTTTATTGTTGATGGTTACATTTCTTTCTAAAGCTAGGATGAGTTTGCTAATAAATATTCTGCTGATCGGTTTTTCTTTGCACTTTGTGAAGCTCAGCATGCGATAACATCCAAGATCCCCGTGTCTTATCTGCCACCCCCCGTACAAAGACATGCACCCCTGCACCAAGAGGGATCCGGCTCTTGCAGTGCTCCGTGAGGGAATGAGAGATGTTGCCATCTAGTGGATATTTATCAGGCAGAAAAGCAAACTTCTTACCTATAGCCGCGATGAAAATTCTGCCTCAAATCACTAAGTGTGGAGACACCTATTTGAGGAAAAGGGGAAAGAAAAAAACTGTCTCTCAGACCAGATTTCTAGGGGAGTACATAGAGCACTTACCTGCTCAGATCCTATGTCAGGATGCTTTGGGAGGCAAGGATACTCTATCTGCAAAAAAAACAAACTCTGAAGCCTTCTTTGCCCAGGTGTTAGGGGCCAGGACCCCTGACGTGTTTCCCCTTCAGTATGCCTGGGCTGGCGTCCACACACAGCTTCAAAAATGATGCAGCATGACATTCATCCTCCCACTCCATTCAAAACTCCTTCTCCTTTCTCAGTGCCAGGGCCAGGCAGACACCTTTTCTATTGTTCCAGCTCATCACAAAAGCCTCCGTCACAAGGGGACTTTTGCAGTTGGTATTAAAATAAAGAAGGGTTATTCATACCTAGGCAGCTGGCACAATCTTAACTGACAGCCCCACAGAAATGAGGAATTAAATACTAATAATAATCTCCCTAATAAAATTAGCCCTTTCTTTCTTTAGAAACCTCCATTTGCAACCGTTGCACTGGAACTGGTGGCACGGCCGTCAGGTACCAGACCCCAGGAGCACTCGGCAGGGCAACACCCTCCCGCTCCAATCTGCCTCCTATTAATGAGCTGCTTGACTGGGATGTGATGCTGGCCAAGCAGCAGCTGCTTGAAGTGTGCCGTTACGGAGAATTAGCTGAAAGTTTATTCTTAGCTCTTCCTCTCAGCTCGGGCAACATGTTCAACAGCTTGTGCATTTTGTAATGCCTCCTTTCATCGCCATGGCAACTGTAAAAACTTAAGGTGTGTACAAATCACACGCTCTTAATGCTGCAGGCTGCCGGCAAAATGAAACCCTCGGACTGCGCAGCTTCTCGTTGCTGTTGATTCAGAGGGCCACAGTGTGCTAGGAAGGCAACCGGGAATGTGTTTGCAAAGTACTTTAGGCACAAGAGTGTGATTCCATGTTTTAATAGAGATTGTGAATCTGATTCTTCTGTCTAACTAGTCATTTGAACTGGGGTAGAGGAACTATTGATTCTGTCTGAGTTGCTTCTCCCCTTCACATTGTCCTGAACCAGCTTCAGCAGAGATCATGTGCATTGCTGCCTGATAAAATGCAGTCTCAAATAGTTTGCAAGCATTCGGGTAATGGGGAGGGCAATAAGAGCTGCACAACCACAGGTAGATCGATAGGATGTAACTTGGTGCTGAGAAAGTACCAGCTTCTACCAAATGGCAGATTAAGGAGCCGTTTTCCCCTTGAAAGAACTTGTTTTTATATCTGAGTAACTCACTGCAAGTCGTCTGACTTCCTATTCAGCTGATGGCTGAGTCTACCAGCAAAAAAAAAAAAAAAAAAGGAAGGAAAAAAAGAAGGGGACTGTCTGAGGGTTGAACCCCCAAAATGTCAGTTAATGAACCCCTATGTTACTTTATGTCACCATTGTAGGTATACTGAGCCCAAGTTTGGCTGAAGGAGTTGCATCAGCTTGGGGCTGTTGCCTGCAAACACTGACTCTGCTTTACACTGAAATGTTTCATAGTGAAGCCATTTTTCCTTTCTACAAGACAACTTTGTTGTGAATCAAATCTTGTAACCACTAATAACTGTCTCTATGGAGAAAACCTACAGAATGGAAAGGGTTTGAAACCTATAGGGATTTATAGAAATGAAATCAGATTCTATAGGAATTACTCTAAATAGCCATTTAATTTAATAAAGGATTCTACCCCTTCTATGGAATTTTCACATCATGTGATAAATCTGAAGGGAAAATATATCCCTGCAAATAGAATTGTTCAGATTGGTTTAAAAATCCTATAGAAAACTTATTTCTCTATCTTAATTTCGCTAAGACTTTTCATTTGCACCAGTGGCTTGAAATTGTAAATCTCAAAGCGTTTCACAAAGAAAGAGCAAAACTGCCTGGAGAACGCACAGCTCGCCTGGTGCCACTCTCCATGTCTGGGAAAATAAATCCAGGTAGTCTTGCTCTCTGAAGTCACATTTTCAAACAAAATGCATGTAGCAGTTGAAGCTGTTCTTTTCTGTTTTGGGGAAAGAATGATAAAATGTCCCAAACACCTCCCCTTTCTCCCTGTCCATCCAAATACCTAATCTTCCCAGAAACAGGGGACCGTGAGTCATTTTAAGCTGTTTCTTCAACATGACTTCAGCTCAGTGGTATGCCCTACAACCTGCAGAGATTTGGAGCCGATTAGGTTACAATTGCAAAATGAATCCTTTCTTTTTATGCATTCACCAGATTTTTGGGGGTTTTTTGTTTGTTTAGTTTTTTTTAGTATCCTTAAATGACAAAAATACATGGAAGCAGGGAGCATGGATAGAACAAGTGCATTGCTCTGTGTGTAGAGCTTCCTAATTTTTTTTTTTTTTGGTTGTGCACTAGAACCTGTTAAAAATGTTTGTGTTTTGATGTGTGTTGCATTCAAACTGGCATCTCCAGCTGCTATATATTTGGTGGTTAGTAATCTTTTCCATTATATTTTGAAAGGAACAGATTTCTTCCTGCCTAAAATAAGCAACCAGCTATAAGAAAGCAATGGCTACACTGTGGTTTGCTGTTTTGTTGCATGCTTAAAATACTGGTGCTCTGAAAAAGCTGCAGGTAGTGCTGAAACACGACTGCTTCTACTGCTAGAAATTTTAGCTCTCATCTAGTGAATATCAGCATATCTGTATTGGCTTGAGTAGAATTACCTTTATTTACACTATATGTGAGTCTCCTTTTTTTCTTTTCGTAGTTACATTTTAATTTTTTTTGTTATTATTTTATGCTCCAGTGCATGAGTGCAGGGCAAGATGAATCTCATAACAGGGAAGAAGGGAGTAGTCTACTATTCTGATGTCCTGGGAGGAGGACAAATCTGCTCTGTGCATCATATCCAGAAGAATTACGAGGTAGTGAGACACCATAGAAAGCACACTAGCCTGAAATTCAGCCCTAGGTCTGTTAAAGACAACGCTATAAAGCTAAAGAGATGCTACCTAGCACGTTTGAGGCAGATCACAAAGACAGACATAGGAAAAAAAACAAACAAACAAAAAAACTGGACTGATGCAGAAAATCTCTAGAAGAACTGTACTTTAGTAAATGTCTTTAAGAATTACCACTAAAGTTTGCAATTAAAAATAGATGGCAAAATAACACCAGCAACAGCCCTGAACTCTCAATCTAAATTGATCAGGACTGCATTTTCTTGCCTTCAGAAAGGGAATCTCAAATATTCTGTACCTGAATGCGTGTGCATATACATATTTCACTGGCAGGTTATTTTCTAGTTGCCTATATGATTTCAGTAAATTTCCTTTGAATAATCTGAGTTGAGCAATTGGTCAGTTGCAAAGCACTGTCTTAGCACAAAATACTTCTACCCACCAGCTTGTCTGAGCACCAGAGGGAGATGAACCACAGTTCTGGCAAGTCTTAAGGTCTCTCTCTGTTTTCTCAGACTCCTGTGGAGAAAGGAAAAGAATGTATCAAATGCTGAGGACAGACAGTTGCTCCCAGTGCATTGAACAGCTGACTGGGGCCCTATCTCTATATTTGTTATATAAAAACAAGATTGTCACAATCAGGACAGCAGTCAACAGGGATAAGAAAGGAAATAAATCCAACATCCGTTAGAAATAAAACTGCAGAAGCCCATTTTTCAACAACTATCTCCTCATCCTGCAAGTCCGATACAGTCTTGTTAAGATTCCTGCTGTCCTCTCTGCCTTTGTCTCTAAAAGATAATGCAAAATTAGTGTATGTAAAAGTGAGTTCTGAGCTATGCATTTGGTGACTGCTGGGCAGTAACACCTGATGAAAACTGATCAGGCATCCTTCCAAGCACCCTTCCAGGCAAATATCCTTTCACAGACATGCTGTTTGGGGATTCAATCCCCTAAAAACATTGTCACTTTTCTTGAAAAGTCTTAAGAGCTTAAACACAAATTTTCATCTTCCACAGTTAGTTGAAACTGGCTAAGAGTTCTGAAAGTTTGGCAGGAAGTAAAGACTTAGAGTCAGGCAGAATTACTATGATCAGAAAGGTTTTGTTTCTGTAGGAAGTCAGGAACCAGGACTAAATATATATATATTCTTGAAATTATATTGCAAACATAAGAATCATGGAGCAGGATCCTCACCTCTTATGATGTCTAAAGGCAATAACATCACAGGACAAAGGCTGCAATACTCTCTGAAACATTATGGGGTCCTAATATTTGCTCAGCTTTCATGCTCCTTGGCAGAGAAGAGTGTAAGTTGTTCAGGTTACAAAACAAGCACTATAGCCAGCAATGAAATCGATAAGACTATGCCGGAGAGCAAGTCCTCACTGTAAAGATAAATAACCACCGCAGTGGCTTCTTGCATGCTGGCAGTCAACTTAGGGGGGAGAGCAGCCAGCAAGGAGAGACTGGGACTCGCTCCTGGCTCTCCTGCTCCCTGGCTGAGTGGTCACCTCATTTGTCACAGGTTTTCTATCCACATTACGAGGATAGATTGTTCCTTTGTAAGTCAAAGAAGTAACAGGACCATTCACAGCAGAGATTGTCCTGTAGAGAAGGGCAGGAAGCACGTGCTGGGAGACCAGTTTTGTGTCTAGAACTTTGTGCACTGCCTCAGAGATGCCTGTTGCTTCTATTTTTATTCAAAAGCTACTTTGGTGGTCTAGTTGTCATGTGTTTTTTTTTTTTCTGTGATCAACACAGTGAAAGAGACTCCTCCAAAGGCCAGTCCAGAGCAAATCTATAGGTACAGTTTCAGCTAATCTAAGTCTGTGAAGGTATCAAGAAGGCATGAACGTGTATTTTACTTTATTTCCAGAAGTGCATTAGCACTTCCTCCCCATGCCAGTACCAGCACTTTTCTTCATACTTTTTTCCTTTTTTTTTTTTTCAGTAAGGTCTAGCTGGCCTCAAGGCCATCTGAGCGCTAGTGCTATGGCACAGAGGATAGCCTGCCCCTTTTCATAACAGTGTAGTCTTAGATTGGATTAAAGGCAACCACACCCTGATTTAAGTTAAACACCTAACCTAATTAGCATCCTGAAAGCGGAGTGTGTGACAGTTGAATACTCACTTAGGTGACTGTCCTCACTGTTCTATTGTTGTTCTAAGATATTGTGTTATCAAGCTGTTCCTTGGATTGTACTAGTCACAAGCATTTTTACATGGCCACTCAGTGAACTGGATTTAAGAACCAAGCCAAATAATATTTAGCCTGTTCACAAAAAGAAACAAACAAAAAAAAAACAGTAATTTTCCAAATCACCCTTCTAGTTCAGGCTGACCATGAAAAGCTGTGCAGGTACTGTTTAAACTGATGAAAAGCTGAACTGTTCTCTTCACTTCAAGAGCTCCTGTGGCTCTGAAGTGTGGCTTTACCACAGCAGTTCTCAGCCACACTGTTTCCATATTCCATGTGCTAGAAGAGATGTGAGAAAAAGACTCCTACAGAAAGTTTGGAACCAAGAAAATTTTTCAATGAAGGTTTTGCAGCTGGTTTATGATCCTTTTATACCACCCAAATGTTTCCATGAATCTGGAGCTGAGCTTCAGAATCACAACCATTGCATGGCTTTAATTAACGGGTGTGCATACAATACACCAAACATAAACAGTGTATCTCTAAATGCTAATTGTTGTTATTGAACCCCCATGCTTCCTAGTGCAGTAATAACCTGTACAAAGCCTAACTCACTCGTATACAAGATCCAATTGTGTATCTTCCTCAAGGGATATTTATCTTCGCAGCATGATTGCTAAGATAAATGCTAAAGTTTAAAATTCAGAAGTGCTTACTTCAGGGCATTATGACAAGACAACAAAAATATAAACTTGACAGAAGGAAAGATTGTGCATGTAAATTATGTAGCCTTTTAATTGAAATATATTTCATAATGGATTTCATAGCCAGCAGATTATTTTTCGAAGCTTTTATTTTGTTGTGTTTTTTTTTTTTTTAAATAGTAATTCGTAAAAGCGGGTTTTTTTTCTCCTTGTAGCTTTTCAGAAATACAGACAAAAAGTCTTGAACAGCAAAGCATTGTAATTTTAACCATAATAGTCAATGTAACAATTAGAACAGTTTGTTACAGGAACAGGGAACAGGACTGTCTTCAAGAGCTGTGCGCAGCGAGTGCTGTTGACTCACTGGAGTTGCTCGCTGCTTCTCTTCATCTGAAGGGGAGCAATGCCACACAGCAGCTGTTGTAGGAATAGCAGCCACAGGAGACAGTCTTCAGCAATGATAAGTCAGGCTGAGAAGCTTAGGTTTATTTTATTTTCAGTTTTCAGTTTGGGGGTGTGTGTGTTGTTTGTTTTTTTTTCCTTAGGAATGATGTGAATTTTTAAAATTCTTAACGACTCCCATAACTCAAAAGAAAAGTTTCCTGCATGTTTTGTGGCAGTGCAATTCTCTTGCAAGCCAGCTACCCAGATCCAGTGGAAATAAGACTGATTTTGCCTGTGAGATTAAAAGCACTGTCGAGAGCTGGCTTTAGCATTCATAGCCTTGACCCATACATATTCCATCTGCATCACTGGCTGGTTTCTTGCCTGTAACTTAAGCTTTCCATACTCACTCTGCAACTAAAAAGGGATGGAAGTGAGTTGTGGTAGCCTCAGTCCCCCATGTGCCCTGTCTGCTCTGCTTTCACCCAAAGAGGATAAAATAGGAGCAGTTAAGAGATTTTTCTAAATATCTACCTGAGTTCCTGGGTAAATCGTGTGGAGAAAAGTCCAGCTGCTCTTGAGAGCTGGTACGGGTCAGCATTTAACGAATAGATATCACACAGAAAGAGAGGGCTATCTGTTCTGCTTCTAGAATACTGGAGAAATTAGATCAGCCCTTCAAGCTGTTTAATTGAGGAGCTTTCTGCTTTTATATCTAGCAGCTCACCCTCTTTTCCAGAGGTGTTATTTAATCTAGCCATCAAGTCACATCTGCAGTTTTAATTAGCATGTGTGTGTCTGTTGTTTTTCCTTCTCTGTAGCATACTGACTGAGCACCAATGTGAATCAGGTCCTTTAGAATAAGCACGTTTGCTTTAAGTACCGCAGGGCCAAATTCTGATTTTCAGTAATTTCCCTATAGTCCTGTAGACCTCAGCAGGACCCCTCAGATTTACACTCATCTCGCTGAGAACAGAATCTGGCTCAGGGTATTTGAAAGCTTGTTATCAGCAAAGCAGGCTATCGAGTTGCTTGGCGCTCTCATTTTTACCTTGTTAGTGGCAAGGTTATCTTTCAGGCTAGTTTTTCCACCGCAAGTTGTAGATCCCAGCACAGTGGTATATGCTGTAAGCTGTTCTCACCAGTGTAGCAGCATAATAATAACAATAATAATAGTAATAAGTATTAACAATAATGAGGACAAGAATAACACTCAAACAGCTGATTCACAATAAATCTTAATAGCAATAAATCTTACAAAGATGCTCTGGATCGCTTATGATTTTGAAGATGAAAAAATTGAATGATAGGGAAGTTAGTTGCCTAAAGCCACCCAGAGAACAATTATGAAAGATGAAAAGACAAAATTTATCTTCTGTCCTGCATTCTGTCCAGCAGACAACACACAACTCTGGCTCTTCAGTGCTGGATGCAGTTCTCTTTTTATCTACATTTTTTTTTTTTTTTTTTTTTT
>VWZK01001271.1:3671-43671 GCA_013396935.1 Baryphthengus martii
TTTGTAGTGTGTTTTCTAATCACGTGTTCTGTTGACCAGTGCAATGGCACAGGACAGTTACAACACTGAATATTTAAGCTGTTATTGGGCAGGCTAAATATAATTTTCCAGATAACAAGTAAGAAAGTAACTACAAGTGCTCTTGTTCCTTCAAATCTAAGAGGGCTGTACCCCTAAGGAGGGGAGCAAACAGCTCAGGACAGACAGAATGAGGACAGAAACTTCATGACTGCTGAGCTGAAACTAGAACAGTGTGTCTGATTGTAGCTATCACACTGCACCTGAACTGAAACGTTTTTTATGTTGGGTTCTCCAGCTGACAGTTTGGCAGAACTGCTGTGGTGGCTGTGCTGCCCCTAGAAATGGCTTCTGGGACCACAAAATTTCCCTGTAGGAGGGTGGCTTGTTGAATCTTTAAATTGCCACACTGGTAAATTACCTGTTAAGGGTGTATTTTTTCAGTCTATACTGTTTATAGAACTTAATGAAAACAAACGTAATCTCCTTAGTTGCAGCTATTATTTATGAGGTTTAAGTTCTACCTTTTACCCACTACCCATGGCAAGGCTGATAGGAGTCCTAAGAGCACTTCAATGAAGGTAATTTCAAACGTCATAGCACAGCTGTAAATATGTAGGAAGTATTTCATTCTTTTTGACCTGTATCTATGCTTGCACAGGTTGTTATATGCTTTACAGCAATCTTGAAGCTTCTGTATTTTTTTCCTGACCGTGAGCAGAACTCAAGAGATTGCCAGATCTCTTCTCAAGCTGAGATGTGATTGAGGTTGCATCTTAAACTACTTACCCATTGAGTTTGAGTTGGATTAAGAATTACCTGCTTTGCTTAATGGTGTTAATTACGTTTTATCTATCTTGCTTCTTACTAGAAGAAACTAAGATATATTTAAAAAGTTAAGAAAAATCTGAATTTCAGCGATAAGCATGTTCTTTTTGATGGCTAATCTTTTCCTACCAAGGACATTTGAATTGAATTTTATGGCTTTGCTCAAGACTCTTGTGTTTTTATAAACAGTAATTTAATATACTGTCATGTTGTTTGTAAGAGTGCAGAATTTCTTTTCTCGTTCTATTTTGCTCTTGGATGAATTCATTTCAGATCATGTGCTTGATACAGTGTTGTAGAACCAAAAGAAAATACTGGGGGAGAAAGATAGTGATGAGCCAGTTTCTGCTTCTACAGGCGTAAAAGTCAAGAGCTTTTGACCCCTCAGCCAAAGGTAAGTATAGCATTAACTTGATACCTACTGGAATCTGTCAACTGTTTTTGGTGGATGTGAGCATCCTGCCATCAGGTCTCCAGTGTTCTCAAGATCTAGCAAAATAAGAAGATAAAAGAATGGTTGTCAGAGAAGAAAGTCATCAAACAACAACAAAAGAGTGTGATTTGATCCATTTGGGAAAGAAGGGCAAATATAGACAAACGTTGGCTTTGAAGGTTGTGCCTGACCTCAGCAGAACTGAGCTAGAGTAAACCATGCACACAATAAGCAGATGAGTCAAAAAGCACTAACAGTGTGGAAATTCCACAGAACCGGGCATAGCAATTGTTTAGATGTGGACACTGACATCTGTCACTATGCATATTTGTTTTGCATTGGCTCTTGTGCTGCTTCACGCATACATTGTATGGGGCCAGGGGGAATAGAGTAGACAAACCACTCCTGATGTCTGTTGTCCTTCTCCTGGCAACTTCTTGGAATTACTGAAAGATGCAATGGTTCTTTATCTTACGCTCCACTCCCCCACTGCCTTGTGTATATTTGTACTGTGCTTTCCCCAGTGACAAAATGCTGAATAGCTCCAAACACACGTTTCCTTGTATTTACTGACTCTGGATTTTTGGCTTGCAACAGTACATGGTAATTTCAGCCAAGAAGGAAAATAATATCCTTTAGATGTGATGTTCCACTAGTAAAGAGTCAATTTTCTTTATCCAGCTGCAAATTGTTTTAGACTGTGAATTATGCAGATTGTGCAATAAAGGCGCATAACACTCATGTCACATGTCCCTAGAAAATAGATCTGTTTTATAGGGATATAACTCAGTTTGAATGTGGTCCTTGGTATTCTTCACTGGTATCTACCTATTCATTAGTATTTAAATTTATGTTAATTTCATCAAGGTGTGAAAAGATCTTTTTTTGCATATACATGAACTAACGATATTACTATTCAACCAGCTATTTTCTTTTATTTTTTTTTTTTACCCAGGAGAAGCTTGTTGTATGTTAACAGAAAGAGAAAAGGGAAGATTATAAAAGCCCATTTTTGAAAACTCAGGAAATGTAGCTATTGAACCTGTTCTTAAAGGAGCTATCCAGTATTCTCTTTCCTGGTCTGAGTAAAAATTTTGAATGGTATCTCCCTGGCATGTTACTCCTTGAGAAGATATATACATGATGCAGAACTATCAGTTAGCCCATGTATGTTACTCTGTAAGGTTACCATTCTGGGACATTTCAGCATTACACTATAACTATGAATATTTTCTAGAAAGGCAATTGTGCTGGTGGAATGTATAAGTGTTTATTACATTTCAGAGATGAATAAATAGTGGATCTCAAAATTTTAAAGGTCCATATTTTCTTCAGAATGAACAATGCAAATTAAAGTTTGTTGAGAATAGTGTTCATATTTTTACTCAGGAAACAATTATAATTTTCTGTTAAAACTACTGTCTATTCAAAACAATCTTAGGAAACATTTTTAAAAGGCCAGATTTAACTTTTGTTACTCCCTTTGAATGTTGTCTTCTGTTTAATTCAATTTCTGGAATAAAGTACTAGTTCTACTGGGCCAAAATAATTAATTATCCTTGTATATGGAATTAGTATTTATGAACTATATCCTTTTATTGACTGAAAGAAAACAAAAGATATATTCAGTGCATTTCCCAGGACCTTTTAAGTGGCTCAACAAAGCACATAATACAGGCCTTGTCTTACATGTCCGTGATGATACAGTTTAATAGTGTTATAAGGCTATGGTGGTGTGTAGTTGTCATGATGGTAGATTGTGCTGGTCTGTATAGATTTACTGTCATTCTTTAGGCTTTTCATACATGACAGAGGTTGTCTGAAGCACAGCAGGAACATGAAGCTTGCAGGGGTTAAGTGTTACTTGCCTCCTGGCTCACTACATAGTCCTCTCTGCACACATACAGAGATGAGGTGCAGGGTACATCCGTCACTGGGCCGATGACATGATGGATTACTCATGTCATTGTCAGTACAGTCAAAATCACTCTGCTGCCGATAAGGTGGTCTCTTTTCTTTACTCTGGTTGAGAGAAGCTATTTTTCCCTCTCATTTCAAAATTGTAGCTCTCACGTCTCTTAAATCGAGGATGAAAAATACTATTTTTAATTTTACCTAGTAGCTTTGGGCCATAAGAGACAAATTCCTTTGAAAATTACTTTCAAAATAGACAGATTCATATTAAATATTTTACATCACTTGATTTCTTCCAATCCTGAAAATAAAATACTTTATAAGAGGGATACCGAATGTTTTCCAGAACTCATTCTTCCTCACGATTTATCAGACAGATGAACTCATGTTTGAATTGCTAGCGTTGCTTCCTGATCCTATTTCTCTGTAAGGTACACAAGGAAAGAAACAGCTATCTGTAATAGCACTGGAGGAGAATAAAGCACTGGAAAACAGCACATCTTTGGAAATGTTTGAAGGGGAGCTTTGTGAGAGCTGGGTGGTGACAATAAAATTTTTGACAAGGGCCCTAATGCTTCTTGGATCTGAGCTAGTCGCACTCTTCTGCGTGTAGTGCTTGAATGCTGCAGCCTTTCCCCCACGCCAGCTGGTTCTATAAAACTTAAAGGGGATGAGCTGGGGAAGAGACAGTAAATACATCTTGGACAGAGCTACTGAAATCTCAGCTGCAGAAGAGGAATGCTGAGCACAGCATCTATTTTTCTGGAAAACTGCTGTCACTGAAAAATGCAGTGACGGTTATCAACACAGCCTTCCCCGACACAAAGTTTTGCTCCATAATGCTTTTCCCATCCTATCCCCACAAGCCTAAAGGTGGGATTAAGACTTGAGCTAGTTCTTTACTAGAGAGATACTGATGATCCACAAACAGACAAACATGTTTGGGAGATGAGTGTAAAAGCCTTGCTATGACTCTGATACCGCGTGAGCACCGCTTCCATCTCATAATGGATATTCTAAGGCTTTCGTGGCAGACAGGGGTGCTGCTCTGTGCACAATGGCATAGTGACAACTCAGTCTAATTGTTTTTTATATTCTGATCCTAAAGTCAAAAGTTTCACTGAATAAATTGTGCTTGGAGAAGCAAATCATAGTCACTGTCTGGCTGCTGGGAATAGAATTGGGCCAAAGTGTATGCAGGCATATATGTAACTGCAATAACCTTTTTTATTATTCAAGGCGTTTTTTCAGCCTGTACTCTTAACCTGAAACATATAGCATAATTTCCATTCCACTGTAGATTCCATTTTATTTATATTTTCATTTCAGTTATGTGTGCATCTGCATGCACACAGAGCATAAACATAGTGTGTTGAGAGCACAAAAATGTACTAAATTATTTCTGTCTTAAATCCAGTATTTATTTCTAAAAAGACAGGAACACTTTTACCTACAGACAGGAAAATCTTTCTGCAGAAGCTGCATGGCAGCTGACTTAGTTAAAAAACAACAACAGCAACAAAAACACCAGTCAAAAGCTTATGTATGCATATCAAGAACACAAGATATATACTTTCCTATACTTACACATCCGCATATGCTGATACATCTAAATAGTTTTGTTTTGAAGTTTTAATCAGATTTAAATGGAAAGTTATTGAAGAGAACTGTGTGGTCTGAATTTTAATCCCTGAACCCACCGGCTTCTTTTTTTATTACATGCGGTGTGGCCTTGAATTGCAGAATGTTTTAAACATGCATAATGAGCTCAATGTCAAACTGTTGAGCCTTTTGTCTTTAACAATAAGCACTTAGCTCAACTAAATGAATAGAAATTGCTTTAGTGAATTACAAAAGCCAAGGTTTTACAGTGCACTAATACTGACATTAATTAATGTAGACATTGTCATAATTTACAAATTTATAGGATTAAAATAAAACATTAAAAAAAAACCAAATATATGTCAGTAAACAGTCCAAATTTCAACAGTCATAGGTGATGGATAAAAGTACTTCTTCCACCAAGAGTAGAAGTTTGCATTTACATAGGCTACACTTAGAACATATACAGTACTCGCTGAATGACAAGAATCAGAATGAAATAGTATAAATAGTACGTGTAATTTCTCTAATTTGGAAAGAGATTAGTTCTCCAATTCATAACAGACGTTTTCTCCTATTGTATTTCCTAAAGGGCATTTGTAATAGGATAACTTTTCTAATAAGAAAATAAGAGAACTTATTTCCTTTCCCCAAAACCAGAAGCACTATTCAGAAATTTACAGTAAATGGCAATTCATCCTTCAGAAATCCCTTCAACCTAGTACTAGAGTTGCTGCCAGAGATCTGAATGCTTTTGCCTAAATCTCTGTAATCCAATAAGCTTTTGTGTTTAGCAGCTTGTTTTGAAACTTGTATAGCACCCCAGCCTGTGTCTCCGTATGTTCGTTTGCAGGCAGGTGAGTGCCCGAGGGCCTGATTATTATTCAAGCCAGGAGGCCTTCACAGCCCCAACCAGAATGTAATTTGTAATTAACTGTCATTTACTTCTGTCTGCACTGACTTGTTGTTCAAAAGACAAGGTATCTGAGCTGGTCACTAGCTTCTCTTTGTTGTGGATATGATGTCTCTCAGATCTAGTTGTATTCATAATGTTTAGAAAACCAAGTACTTGCACTCCTGAAACCAAAGTGGGAAGGGGATTTCACTTTTTTTTTCTAAGTAAATTAGATATAGGCATTTGTGAATATTTAGGTATGTAAAACGAATTATTTGATGCTCTGGGATGAGTTTCTGAGCAGGATAGTTATGTTCATCTGAGACATATTTAATTGAACTCCATTAGGGATAGAGCCTTCATGATTTGAACTTATTATAGTTGAGATCTGTAAAATGAAAGTGCATATTTAAATTGTGGGAGTTTTTCTTAACCTATTTTAAACATTTCAACTGTATTTTCTCACTGAAGAGGGCCCACTAATGTATTCTGTGAATGTACCCATATCATGAATTTGTAATTGTCCCCATGGTAATCTTTTGTTAGCTGAAATAAACAAAAGAACAACATAACATCTGCATTTATTTTTTAAGAATTGTGCTTTGAATTATTACTGACATAATTTAAATTCACAAACAGTTAAAAAACCCTAATTTTTCTATTTAAACTCTGTTTCCTGCACTTGTCTGTGAGAAAGCAGGCATGACATCGTGCAACAATAAGCTTCCACACACAAAGGCACTTTAAAAATAGGTTAAACTTATCTAATTCTGACCTTTAGCTCAGCCTAAAACCACTACGCTGCTCTTTTCCCAGAGCAGAACTTTTGGCCCATTTCACCTCTTTTATTGCTGCTGGTGCTTTTGGTGTTTTCTTCCACCTTCACAGGTGTCCCTGTGGGTGAGGGACTCCCTGGGTAGCGCACCAGAAGACCACCGCAGCTGACCTGAACCCCTGCCTGTGCCCACCTACGCGTAAAAGGAGCACCTCCCTCTGTTTTGGCAGAGCTCTTGGCCCGCTCTGCATTTCCCAGCACTATCATGTCAGATTGCGTACTCTGGGCAGTATAAACTGGTCAAGGCGATGCATAAAAAGGCTCAATGGCATTCTTTTGTCGTACTTAAAAGGGGAAGTGGTGGAGAGAAAAGAAAGAGAAGAAAGAGCAATGTCTATAGTAACAGATTTCCCCCCACGGTGATTTGCATAAAGTTGGATTAAACAGCCCTTCAAGCCCCGAAAGGCTGATTACTTACACTGGCCCTTATTAATTATTTCCTTCTTTATTTGAAACAATTAAAGGGAGAAAACAAACACTGTGTCGCTATCGCTTTAAGATCGGGAGCAATAAAAGCATAAGACCCCAAAGAAAGCCTGCTTTTTGTGGAGTGTTTTCTGTTCTCGCCAGCCACGTCGGGGCTAGCAATTCCCATGTGTTATCAAAAAAGACAAGCAGCAGCAGGCTTTAGCACCTAGCTGAGCGGGATTGCTACATGCCACTCTAAGTGCGATTAAGCTTCCTTTAGTGCACCAGTGACATCACTGATGGCTCAAAGCTGCAGCTACTCAAGAGTATTAGAATGCATTTCATGCTTGGCTTACTCAAAACTGCAGAGCTAAAATTTACACCTTATTTGATGTTCTTCTCCCTGCTGTTAATTGGTAAAGGGATCTCTGACCCTTTTGATCTCTGCTACAATCCTCTAAATGCCCAGGTCTGCTAAACTGTTCAGCAGGAGATGCTCAGCAGTTGCCCAGTAATGTGAAGTCTTTTTTTGGCTTTCTTGCCTTTGGTTTACATCCAAGTTGCACAGAAATAAGAGATGACAGTTGTTATAGATATGCTGGTTTAATTACTTGTCAGCTTATAGCTGATATCTCGGCTAGCCAACGTGGAAGCTTAACTTTCTTCTAGTAGCTTAAAGCATGACCAACTGCTAGTGCTTTAGTATTTAGCCATAAAACTCTGGATACATTTAAGATAAAATATAAAATAGAGGAACAGCCTTTTTGGTTTACTTGCAGAAGTGATCAGCTTTTGGTGCTCTTGATTTCATGTAGATCTTAGGTAACGTAAAATTATTTGGTCATATTGACATCTAAGTGGATAGTGGGCTCGTTATAATTCCAATTTATAATTTCATGGGGAATACTAAATACACTTTTCCACTGCTGCCTTTGAAATGAGAATCTTGAAATCTTTGTGAAAATAAAGAGGTGTATTGTGTTGACTTGACTACAAATATTGCTGCGTAAAGTTTTAGCAGCTTTTCTTGAAGAGGCATCCCTTCAAAAGAAGCCTAGCACATATACTCTTAATGTATATGTGATTAAAAGTGATTAGCGTGCACACACCTCTGCATACGGCTGAATTAATTACACAGAATACTGTGAATTTTAATGGAGGTGACGACATCCATAAAACACCTTTGAAGAATTTGCTTAGTGGAGAACAAATGAGAAACGCCATAATAATTGTTGCCTATAGGTGAAGGCTGGCTAAAACATGACCCCGCATTTGAGACACCACACTCTCCCCCTCCAAACCCTGTCAGAGGTTTTTAGTGTTTATCCCAGGCTTTGTTATCCACCAAGATACATAGTTTCCATTGAAGTGAAACAGATTATTGGTTACTATAGTTTCCCTATTGCTCAATTCAGTGCTGTGAAAAGCCAGGCACAATAGGTTTAAAAGTCCGGTTAGGACAAATAAATCCATGTTGTGTAGAATGGGAGAGAAGATACCTGTTCTTCTGTCTTTGATGTATTCTTTATTTTGTAGGATAGAAGGGGAATTAGTGGAGGGTTAATTGTTCGGTGCTTAGAGCTCTGTCTTTCCAGTTTACTGCAGAGTGAAATATAGTGCTATAAAGACAAAGTGAATATTGTTTGACTGCTCCCCCTCCCCCCTCCTTTCCAGTTTTCAAGATGTGCAAGATATTGTAGCTGTGTAGTGGAGGCAGGAATACAGATTTGTGAGTTTAATCTCTGGCATTATATTTTCCCTGCCCTGAATTGCATCCATAGTGTTTGCCTCCTTTCTGTGCCAAAATAACGTTTTCTTATATCCTGAGAAAATTACTCCACCCAGAATTTTGAGGTTAAGCTACAGAAAATTTACATTAAGGAAAGTGAAAATGTCAGCTTTCACCAGGATACATCAAGAACCAACCATCTGAGCACGCTGGCGAAATTAATGTATTCTAGAAGGCCAACACACAAATGTTAAGAGGGACTTGATGATACAGTGCAGATTAAAGCAGTGGCTTTTGTGCCTCTGGAAGCTATGTTTGCATTCAGCCCAGTATGACTAGGAAAAAAGTTAATTTGATTTGATAGCTGAAAAGGTCACACATTTTGTTCAGCGCCTTGCATGCTTTTTTCCTTAACTAGATTTCTCCATTTCAGCCAGAGCTCACTTCTAAGGATTTTTGCTTTGCTATAGCCCTTGTTGAATCCTGCCAAGAAACAAGTTGTGGACAGCATTCTACATGCATAATACAATAGCAAAATGGAAAACCACTGAAGTCAAACTGTGTTCCAAGCATATTTGGCTTCATTTATCCTATATTTCTTATTCTTCTGTGCAAATTCATGGGGAATAGGAAAAAGGGGACAGAGGGGAACAGAGTTAATCAAGCTCAGCCTGCAAAACACAGCACAGGTAAACTACAGAAAAGCTTAAATATTTGCAATCTCTACCAAAACTGCAACCTTCTTCTCTGAAGGTATTATTTGACATTGCTGAAGGTTTCATCTTGATTACTTTCAATAAAATCCAAAGTAAGGATGACTGTCTTGGCTCACTAAGCAACAAGGTTTTATCACTAATTACAATCCTTTATTACCAGTAGTTTAATAGGTTTATGATAGGTCATAAAACAATTCAGCATGGGAGTACATAAAAGGAATAGGTTATACAGCTGTGGCATCTTAATATCTATTCATTGTAATCATTTTATGATCTTTAATGGTAGTATTTTTTAAATAAGTCTGTGTGCTTTATCACGGAATAGATGGTCACCAAAAATGGGAGGTGGAGGAAAACCACATAAATATAGAGTAAAATACTTAATGAGGCATTTTGAAAACTTCTAATGTCAAAAGCATGTAGACTGTATCACGCATGTGGAGTCTCATTATGGGTAATTATAATAAAATTATAAGTGCTATAATAATTCTAACCTTGAAGGCACAATAAAGGATAGTTATATTTGCCTTCCTAGCCCACACATCTGAGACGTTTTCCTCATTAATTATATTTCATGTAAGTATAATTATGTAGTATAAGACTAAAATTCGAAAGCATTTGCTAAATCACTGTTAATGGCAGCCTTATTCTTCAGAGCTTTAATATAACTAATTATATCTAAAGTTATGGGCTGAAATAAGAAATGGAAACAAAGTAAAATTTACACTGTATGGGATTTTTTTCCCTACTGGTTGTTTTAATCCGTAATGTAATTAATGAATGGGAAGTAAGTTAGTAGAGAAAATGGATTATTGTTTGAATCTATAATAAAAGTCAATCGTACTTCCTGCAGTATGTTATTTTGACTTTGTCTTCACTGGAATCATGTTGGTCTAAAACTCTACATGTGACACAGAATGTTGTGTAGTGTGCTTATAGGAGATGTTATACCTATACAAAGTATTCTGATGGTTTCTGTAGTGCGTGAAATATTTGACTGTTATTAAAATACCCAGTCACATTATTCATTATAGCAAGACAACAATGTTTTAAAATGTTGTAATACTTACTTTATTAAGATTTGTCTTGTCACAGTCGTTCACAACTCTGTACCTTTATACATCCACTAATGCCTACATTAGCAACTTTGTTAGTACTATAATGAAAGCAAATGTAAACATCCTCAATATAGAATAATTCAATGCAATGATATATTAAATTTTTTTCTTCATTGTGAGTATTATTTAAATGATTATGAATAGCAGTATGTGTTTCAGGATAGAGAAGCAAAAATGTTTTCACAGAAATAAAGGAGAAGAAAAATAACTCAGACTGTAGCAAAAGTTTTTTAATAACCTGGGAAGCTATGGACTTTAAAAAATAAAGCTTAATATTTAAGGGGTTTTTGGTTTGTTTTTTTTTAAAGTTTAAACACAGAATAATTTGAGGGGGACAATCTAAAGTTCTTTCCAAGGATAAAAAGATTATTTCCAAGTATTGTAAGCTAGCTTTGAAAAGGGGAAATACAGAGAGATTCAGCAGGTCTCCCCTAAAGATATACGTCTATTTTCTTACCATATTTTATTATGTATTACTACAAAATTGTATATAGCTATAGAGTGTATGTGAGAATTTACCAAACTTAACATAGCATAAACAAGTTTATTTCACATGTGCACACACAAACACATATCTTTTTTGTGTTTATCCATATATTGCTACATTAACAGTATCATGATAGCAGACTTTATCAGGATCAATGAGGCTCAGGTTGAGATGTTCAATAAGAATACAGCAAATCGTCTTTTTATTATCATTTACTGCTGGGTGTTTCACCTACCAGCAGATCTATTCAAAGTAGATATTTAGATGCACAGCACAGATTTATACACTTTTGATGTTCCAGACAATAGGACTTCTTCAAAGAATGGTATTTTAAAGTACCTTATAATGGAAGAGGAATATCTCAAGACCTGATAAATTTCTTTTATCCACAGGGAGAAGAGGGGGGTGTAGGAAAGAAAAGAAAAGAAAAAAAGAAAAAGCAAAATGTACATTTGTTCTGTAATCTATGTAGGTGCTACAATCATCCATATCTCTGTTAAATCAGAGCACTGAGGTTATAACCTAAAAAACAGTGGAAGTCAAACTAACATGGAGAAGAGAGTCAGCTTCTTAAGTGTAGTTTTGAAACAAGGCACCCCAAATCTTTGTTCACTTTGTTACAAGGACTGCTTCATCTATCTAGATGGAAATTATATCTGGTTCTTTAAGTGGATAAGTAAAAGGATATTTTTCTGTCAGATATTCCTTTCTTTATATGCTGTCTTGGTCAAGCTGCAATTCATAGAGGTGTTAGAAAACTGGGGTTCTCTGGATTTAATCTAGAAAGGGCTATGGTATAAACGGAGGGAGTCCTGCCACTGCAGAAAATTCTCCCTGTTGTGATCCATCATCCTTTGCCTTTCCAGAGACACGCTGCTGCAACACTAGTCCATTTAGGTGGGATTTCTGAGAAAGGACTTGAGGAGTTGTACTGAGGTAGAGCTGGTGTGGTAGTGTTAGGATTTATGTTGAGGCTTCCTCATGGGATTAGTTAATAGTTTCAGTTGATAAAGTGTTTGTAATTTAACTGCACAGTATTTTAAATGCCAGGCACCTATCTTTTTGTATATGTTTTATAAACTAAAAGAATAACAATGTCAGTTTTGCACCCACATTGCTGTTATGCATTTAAATAGGAAGATCTTATTGTGTCTATCAGTCTCTCTTTGCACAGAATGCAATTATTAAATTGTGGTTATTCTGTTTCAGATAAAATGAATAATTTCCCTAAGCAAATAGTCAGTAATAAGTGAAATTGCTTTAATTACTTTGATGCCATAGTGCAGTTTCTTTTTTTTTTTTTTGGATATTCTCATTACTGAGGTTCTTTCTACAAAGACACTTTAGGAGCTGTTGTTGATAGGACATGTTGCTAATAAAATATTTCCCACTCTTTCTTCTCATCTCACATCCTACTTTGGACAATGTTTTGACAGAAATGTTGTGAAAACAGAGTATCACAATACAGTACCATCTTTTACTTTTTAGGTCCCACTTTTATTTGCTTTTGGCTACTTTGCACATCCTATACTGAAAGGTAAAACCACAGGAATATTCAAAGGTGATAAATGTTTAAGTGTTGCTATAAATTAGATCCAGTGAATAATATTAAGCATCTACAAATTAATCAAAGTAGCACCAACCTTTTCAGTGCCTGGCCCTCATACAACAATTAAAACCCAGTGTTCCTAATATCTCTCTAAAGGACATGGGCTGATCAGCAAGTAATCCTGAACACCCACATGTGGATTGAGGAGCCAGCTGAAGCAGCTGATGCTTGAGCTCTCTAGAGGTTATCTCAGGGAAGATA
This sequence comes from Baryphthengus martii, assembly GCA_013396935.1. Lineage (NCBI taxonomy): Eukaryota > Metazoa > Chordata > Aves > Coraciiformes > Momotidae > Baryphthengus > Baryphthengus martii. The sequence goes on from VWZK01001271.1 coordinate 16,465, forward strand.
GCAGAATGGCACTGTCCTTAGGATATCTCTGTTTTGGAAGCTACTCTGAGCATTGCTGAACTTATATAGTCTTCCATTAAGATGGACAAGGCAACCTCTTTTCAAAATGTCATTATCAAGATGATTGAGCTGCTATTAATATCGTATCACATTCATTGCTATTTAAAATCAAGTGTGCTGAGCTTAATTTTGCATAGAAAGAATCTCCTTGTTTTAATGTAACTGGAATGAATTTTCACCTGTGAGGCATAAACTGTCAAGAGTTCTTTTGTGTCATAAACTCTTTCTCTTTTGAGAGAAGTGAAGGTCCAAGAGGAACTAATGCAGCAAAAATGTTCAAGTCCAGTCACTCGATGGTTTTATTTAACAATTGCTTCAGAGTTTTATCTCTATCCTCTGCTCACAAGTCCTCTTTTTTTCTGGCGCCTTTGGCTTTCCTCAGACCATTTTCCTATATGCATTAGTGTAAATACTTTTCCTGGTCATCAGCAGGTCTTTTGTTGTTGTTTTTATTTATTATTATTTTTTTTAATCAAAAATATCTAGACTATCTTTGTCTTTTAATGCTGCATTACCACCTTCTTAAAGGTTATGGACTTAGAAAAGTTACTTAATTGGTGGTATTCAACCGAGTGGTCCCATAGAGTTTCTTTCAAATCTTAGTCCTCTAATATGCAATGAGATAAGTAGAATTAGGTCTGAGTAAAATTAGGTCTGTCAAAAAAATAATGCATCTTAAAGACAATGCTAGCAATGTAAATTATATAAGTACGAGTCTTCACACGAAAAGTGCTGCAGGGTACAACTTGTATCTTCCAGCATTAGGATTAATACAAAGAATGTATTTTACTTACCTCAAAGTCTTTTCTTCTTTATGCTATTATATTAGAATGTTGTCTACAAGTTACTTTAAATAATCTTACCTCAACAATAATGTATGTTTTGTTTACAGAAATTTCTCTTATACACCTGAGAGGGAAAAAAAAAATAAAATAAAGAAAACACGAACTGTATTCATAGCATCTCTTTGAAAGCTCTCGATTCTCTTCCCAAGGGTGACTCTGTTCTCCCGGATATATGATGTAATGAATTAGGTAGCTAGAGATGTTCATCATTCAAATAAAATTTTGAACAGTCTTTTGGGGTTAAATTATTTTATAGAAAAGGCAGTTGGAGAACTTGGGAAAGTCCCAGGCTACATGAATGAGAGTACTGCTATTTCAAAGAAGAGGATGAAACCAGTTAAGAGTAGAACACCTCTGACCTTGGCAAAGCATTCCAACTATCTTCTTTCTGAAAACTGTAGACCCAATATTGGACATAGAAGACATATGGGAAGTTTTACTTACTGCCGTTGGTGGTATCTTGTTTTCATTAGCCAATCACCTTGCACCAGCTTGGAGTCATGTCTTGTCTACTGTCTACCAGACCTGGTGACTAGTGCAGTCATCTCTCTTCACTCAAGCCACAGGTTAGTGCTTAGGTACCATTAGGGTTAAGTGTCACATGAAAGAGGGACTTCAGCCCAAGCACTCCAATTTAATCCTATCTTCTGTGTACACCTATACACAGGAAATCCATTACTTGCATTCACAAGTAATTTCTCTTGTTAGCAGTCCTAGCAACAACTATGAACAAAGAACATTTCAATCTTGGTTGTAATTATTTATTATTCTTCTCAAATACTCTGTGTTCCATTTGATGTATTACCAGAAACTTCTTTAGGAGACCAAAGAGAGAAGAGACTTTGGAGACTGCTTGTTGTCTGTAGGACAGGAGCACTGAGGGAAAGGTGGAAAGGTTGGCAACCGTGAAATCGTGTCCACTCCACAGAGCTCCAGACCTGTTAGACATTCAGTATGATTATTCTGCCCTTCTTAATGCAATCTTGCAAGTTGGACAACATGCTTTATTAGAGCGGAGAGACATTAAATTTGACATCAGACGTAACTGGCACAACTGCACCAGTTCCCAGCCTCATTTGATTCATACCCAAATTAATACCTCTTGGGCAGGATCTGAGCCAAAAGCCTCAGCATGCCATTCAACTGGGTCTCATGGGTTTCATACATGCTTAGATTATGCATGCCTTTAATCCTATTGCACATTAAACAGCATGAATAGGACAACATCTTGGTCAGCTGAAATTCTAAAACAATATTTAGATCAGACTAACTGGTACTAAGCATCATGTACTTAGTTGCTCCTCCAAACACAGTGTTTTTCCTGACAAGCCTTTCCTTGCCCACTGGGTCAAGGATCAAAAAGACTAAAACTTGCAAATGATCCCCTGCTGGCTTCTAAATCCCAACCACAGAATCTGTGCTCAAAATCCCTTGGAAGAGTAGAAGTAGTCACTGAGGTGCAGCTGTCAATCACTTTTTTTTTTTTTTCACTACTATCCTTTATTGTTCACCTCATCTGTTTGGATTTGTACACTACTGTTGCTTAAACTGTATTTACTCGAAGCTGAAACGGCAATTTGTTATAGCTGTACACTTACGTATGAGTGCTGTGTGCTCATTAGTGCTTTTAGAAACTACAATACAAATAAAATACCAGTTTTAACCTGCAAGAATTACTTCGCTTTCCTGCCCATAGGGAACTATTACAATTTTTTTGGGGCAATTATGATTTTTTAGAACAGCTTAAGGTATTGTCATTACTGATGATATAGAAGTGCTGTAAAGGAATTTGATAGCTTAGTTGATGAAGGTGACAGAAACAGGATGAAGGTTATTATCATGGAACACAGTATGGTGTGCTTGGGTCCAGACAACAGGAAGTTTGAGGGCTGCGATCTTATCAATTGGAACTTAATGGAGGAAAACTCAGCTGTATGTAAGGACACAACTAGTGTGATGCAGTTGTGAAAAAGAATAGCAAATTACCAGGATACATTAGGACAGGATATTTTATCACAGACCAGGATTACTAGTATCATCAGGGAAGACAATCAAAGACTTCATCAGGAATATTATATACAGACCTAGTTATCTGCAATCAGGAAATAAAGACCTAAATGCAGGAAAGATTTATTAGGCAAATGCAGTAGCTATTTTATGAAGACAGATTGAAAAGATCTATCTTCTTTATTTAGAGGGAATATAATGACTCTGAAATGCAGTCAGGGGTAAATAAGAGGAAGAAGAGTTTTTAAGTAAAATATTTTAACGAACATAAGAGAACTTATAAGAAATTGGTCAGAAATACATTTATATTGCTAACTAGATGATCTCTAGCCATCCAAGAATCGAACTTCTAGTTTCCAAATAAGGCAGTGGAGTAGGAACTTAAGTGTAAGACAGCGATAAGAGGGAAAGGTTTTACAACTCACAAAGAGAATTCTGGGGGAAAAAAGAGCTTAGGCTTGTGATATGAATTATTAGGTATCCAATGTGCCAAGAGGGTTGAAATGAGACTAAGTACTATCTATTTACAATGCATATAGACTACGTTAATCTTGAACCTTGCACCTCTGATAGTCACCTCTAGAAGCAAGGAAGGAATATTTTTATAACTTGATAAAAAAGGTGTGGTTTTTTTTTTCAGGAAGGGGATTTCTCTTTTCCATGAAGCATTAGAAATTGGCCATAACTAGAGAAAAGGCCTAGACAGGAAATTCAGCTGCTTCTACTATTATTCTACTGCAATTAATGTTCAGTGCCATAATAGTACAGCTTTCTCATTTACACGAAGTAAAATGACCACTTGGTTTGGCTTTAGAAAGAAACATTTGCTTTACTTGAAATTTGATTTACTTTTGTAATATGGAGCATGGTACTTGCTTTCTAGGCTCGTTTGAGAGTTTTATTTAATTGCTTCCCTGATAATTCAGAGACTAAGTTATTGGAGGTAACCATAACTACTTCTGTGTCCTTTCTGTGGCATACTGTACTTGTAACTTTTACTGAAGAACTTAAATTCACCTTAGGTCTTGGGAAATGTGGTAAGTGAAAGAAAGCAGAATAGATGTTATGTGGATAAATCTAAAAGAAACATCTATCACATAGTTAGCTGAGATTGTGAATGAATGGACTCAATGATCCAAGTGGTGCCTCCCAATCCAATCTTTCTGAATCTCTCAGGTCCCAACCCCATGACTACATGCATTTAAACCTTCCCCTGTGCCACCAATTTCCCATTAATCTCATAGATTCAACACTTGCTCAAATCCCACATAATTCACGCGAATACACTGAAGTATTTAACATTCCCCATCATCATCCTTCTCTGAACTAAAGATGTGCCTTGCACGTCTCAGGAAATTAATCACTTTTCCACCAAAACACCACTAGTCCCAACAAATGCAGTATATTTCATACCCCAAATACAAAATCTCCCATGCTACTAATCTTTACAGACTCATAAATTTTCCTTCATCCTTATTAGAATCATCACCTACCCAAACCAACCCCTTTCTAGAAGTGAGCAAAATGTATCCCATTACCTTCAGACAGAAAGACCTCCTGTGTCTGGTCTAAGTAGTTCTTCTAAATAAATCACTCCAACGGAGTTCTGACTTCATGTTCTTTTTTTCCACATGAAATATTTTGCATTTCTTTTAACATATTGCCAGTATTTCTTGGGGATATGTCTTTCTCATCTCAGTGCTGGGAAACAAGTCCCTTTATGATCGCATGAGGAAAGTTCATTCAAAATACAGAATTACTAAATATTGAATGATGAATTCTGAAATAATACTTGGCTTCAGCTGCATGATGAAAAGCAGTGAACCCAATCTGAAACTCTAAAAAAATCTTTCAAAGCTGTATTGCCATTGTTATTGGCAAACAGACAGTGGGAAAATGCTGTGCCTAACTTCTGAGGGAGCTCTTAGTTACCTGAACAGACTTATACTGAGAGTATTTGCTAACTATACATTTAAGAAAAGTTAATATTTATCACAACTGTTCTTCCAAGCGATCACTCATGTGAGATGGACTTAACAGTATGCTTTCAATTACTTAAGAGGGAATGTTTTTAGAGAACACTGGGAAGAAAACTGGGCTTAAATCCCACCTTTGCCACTCTCTGTGTTACCTAGGCAACATTTATATTCTCTTTATATCTGTTTCCTCCTGTGAATGTTTGCTATAATAATACTTAACTAATCCACAAGGGTCTTGTGATGTGAGTGCTAATTAATTCACGCCTTCATAGCATATTTGGATAAAAGATGCTGTGTAAGTATTAACACAATTATTTAAAAAAATGTTTGTTTATGCTGTTAAAACCTTTCAGACAGTAACCTGTGAATTTATATTTTCCTTCAGATTTCTCAAATTCAGTTATATAAACAGTAAGGAAGAAAACACTTATGCAGAAGGGCCAAGAATAAGGATAGCTGTTAAAGGCAGACATTTTAAAAGAAACGTGTAAAAATCAGCAAAGCTAGGGAGTAGTTAGGCATTTCTGTCAGGTTAGGATGATAAATGAAAGGGCTCTAGTGGCCCTTCTGTTTGTTTAGACCTCTTGTTCCTGCTACAACTCTGCACAAAACTAGCATTGAAGTGTCTACTGTTAAAACATAACATAACCTGACAATGATCAGCCCAGAGGGCTTTTCCAAGAGAAGGCCATATTGTTCTGCATGGGGAAATGCTCTAGCACAAGATGTCCTGAGACACGAAGGAAAGCACCGAGTGCGGAAGACTTTCCAGTACATTAGTAGTATATGAAAGGAGCTGACCACTTGTACATTAATATTGCCTTGTCCCAGAGACTGACATATGGGAAAGCACTGGATAAGATTATCTATAGACAGCTTGTTTTCTCCTTGGTTTGTAACAGGTACAAAATGCAAAAGATACCAGATTTAACATCACGAGGCCTAAATGCATTTTGTATATGGTCAAGATACTTAACTTTTATATTGTGCAGATGACTGAGCAATTACAGATACCATTATTTTTTTACTATGCACTGTTTGTAAAGCCACTACAGAGTGTTTACCTTGGGAACAGCTTTAACATTAAGCATTTTATATACCAGCCAGGCCATTTGTAGTTAAGCAGTCTTCTGCTAATGGCTCTAAAGTACTCTCTCTTCAACTCCAAAGGATTTTTAAATGTCATTAAAGAGACTGGGGTTTATGATATATTTAAGATCTTTATTCACATCTTACATTTCAAACAAAAAAAACCCCTCAGTCTGTTAGAGTTGAAAACAAAATAAGAATGGAAGTAAGTTATCATAAAAATTAGTGCAAAATGTTTAAGAACCTATATTTTCAAAATCTATACACAGAAATTTAAGCAATGTTGCTCTGAAACTTTGTCTTTTTTTTTTTTTCTTTCCTGTTCTTGTTTGTTTCTACATAGCATATTGACATATCAAGGTGTTTCTACTTATGCAGTGTAAAGAAACAGTAAGTGTTGTATCACTTGATATCTCTGTGGAAATGCATCACATACAAACCTCTCCAGTTTGTACAGGTGGTTGTCATGTATGCCTGAATTTTACCAAAGTTCGTTCATCCCAAGAAAGATTATGCTGCAACCTTTTTAGGTGTTGCCTACAACCCTTTCTTAAAATATTGAGAAGATTTAGTTAAAATTGAAACACTATCAGTTTTGTTTTAGAGTCAATTTTCAATTGCTTTACAGTAATGCCAAACTAAATGTCACTGTTGGCTAATAGGACATGGGTGGTAATAACATTTTTTCAGATCCATATACAGTGGTTAAATGTGATCAGTTCTCAGGAAATATTTTGGCAAGTATTATCTTATATTTTTCTGGGAAATCAGACTAGGAGAAACAAATGCCACCTATCTGTAGATCTATGAAGACATCTTCTCTTATGCTGACAGTCCTCAAAAAGAATTTAAATTTTAAAGGAACCCTCACAAACAATGTATTTTTCTCACATATAATGAATATTCCCTCTGTTACTCACTTGATCAATCCATGCAGTCAGACACAGTGAAAGGATCCAAGGTGCATAGAAATTAGCAAAAGAAAGAAATCAGCAAATCAACCTTTATGCATTTAATAGACTGCTTCATATTCCCTCCAGTTTCAAGCTCTGCATGAGCATATGTTTTCTCTTTTTTTTGTTTTCCAGAAAGCACTCAAGGGGCCTCTCTGAAAGTAGCAAGGGGATGACACACAAGTTGAGTTTGCCAACACTTCCCTGTGCAGGTGCTTTACTCAGATCATGGACACTATGCTACATGAGTGATTCTTTCTGCTTACAGCTATCCTATAACAGCACTAACTCAAGGAAAATATCTGTGCCACTGCTGGTTTTCCCCAATGTCTTAGAAATGATTAAATGTTCCCATTGAAGCAGATAATGAGGAACTCTGTGGGAAAATAGGCTTTTTTTTTTTTTTCTGCATTTACATGCAGATTGTTTGAGATGCCAAGAATATGACTATTAATTATTAATGTGCATGTAAATATTCTTGATTCACACAACATATTTCAGGCATCAGCTCTAACTCAGATGTTGAAATCATGACCAGTTATCAGCAGGTGGTGACTAAGTGATTATGTGCTAATAATAGTTCTAAATGTCATTTTATTAATTGTAGCTTGATACAAGTTAGAAAGTGTTTACCAAACATCTCTCAGTGCTGGAAATTGTAATTGAGGATCATATCTAATTTCTGGTTTTTGGGGTCTACATTAAGGGTGGACATAACAGGGAGCTTAGGGTGTGCAAGCCTCACCTTGGGATTCCCCTGCTTTTTGTGGTACATTTTCACTTACTGTCTAGAAAGTCTGGGCAGTTTCTTTTTCTTCTACTTCACTGGCCCTTTGGAAATGCTGCATGCAAAGGTAGGATGCTTGCCTCAGCTCTCAGAGTTAACGCTCAGTCAATTCTTTACTTTCTCCTGTTTCAATTGAATGTCAAGATCCAACAGGCAATAGGAAAGATTGGCCAAAAGTGTTTTCTTGATAATTACATTTTATATAAGTTATTAAATATGTATTGTAACATGGCTAAAAACATAGGTTGTTGCTTGTAGGGATCCTAAACCATCGGATGTTGAGTTCCCGCACCAGTGGATCTTTAATGATGTTGAGCATAGTGGAACAGAGGCAGTAGGAGGATATGACAAACATGCAGACTCCTTGGAATACTCTATTTGGTGTTGATGAGGCACTTCACAGTCTCATAGGAAATGTGAACTGAGTCCTGCTGAAGCAAAGTAGGAATTTGAGCTCTGGCCTCCCACATAGAGGGTCTGTATTTTAACAAACAGGGTACTGTAAAGAACTGGAATGCTTCCCTCTGGGGTCCCCTGTGAAGCAGAGCTCATCAGACCCAGGCACAGAAACACAGGAAAAGACGACTGAGTATTCCAGATGGTCATAATATTCTGAATCGGATGAAAAGGGTAGTTTGAACCTCAGGCATGCTGGGTCCTATTTTGCTTCATTTAAAAATAGTTTACCTTAAAGGTTCTAGGATTTGGTTCCAGGACACTAGGATTCCAACAGCTTCCTTTTTATGCTCTGCAAGTTCATTGTGAATTCTGGAAGCAGTCTTTTGTTTGAATTGCTTTGCAAAAGTAGATTTATTCCTGAAGATAGTTTCTTTCTGTATCTTCTTGCTTAGGAACCAGTTCTGCTAACTTCCACACCATAAATGGACTTTTCTCTTTATGCATGTTATACTTTGACATTTTTTTATTTTAGCTAGATGAGAGACTGAAAAGGCAATGTTCAAATACCTGTCTACAAAAGTCATTCTTCTTACATTTACTAAAGAATAATTCACCAATTTAGTAAAAAAAAATCAGATTCGATCTGACTCTCACTTACTTGTCTTTGCAGATCCCTTGTAACTGAAAGAGTAATCTAGAGGAGATTCTAATACATCATGAGCATCACTTGAAAGCAAACAATTCATGCACCTCAGGATGTTATGGTAGACTATAAACATAGACCCATACTGAAAGACAACAGAATGTTTATGGCTGAGGGCAGAATTAGAGTGAAGAGTTACATAGCTGTGTCAGAAAACCTAGTTTGGCCCACAGTGATAGCTAGATGGAAGAAAGCAGAGCCAATTGTCAGGAAATACTGTGTTTCTATTAACTGATTAATTTTGAGAACAGATTAGCTCAGATAGGCGCAAGAAACATAACATTTTGCTGTTCTGATGTGTTGTGAAGGAGTCACATGTAGTGAAAGGAAGAATCTGAAAATGTGTGAAACTGTATTTTCCTATGATTTGGTAATCCTCAATGACTTACCTTCTAATATGAGAAGGTGGTAATTTGTATGCTGAAGGGATTAAAGTTATTGTAGACAGGATGTTTATAGCAAAATAGGAAGGAAACAACATTATAAAATAGATGTTGTGGCATTAAGCTTCTCACTTGAAAGTTCAGACCAGAACAGGAATAGGATAGTTACAATGGGACACTACTGGCCCATGACTTGTATCTCCAGTAAAGGACTAGTGTTTGGAAATCGTGTGGTTACTAAACTATTAGAATGACAATGTTTTTTCAACATAAGTTGCCCTAAGAAAATGGGCAGTAGGAGTTTTACCTTCCACTTCTGACCCCAATATTTTCTTCATCTTCATTGAACATATTTAACAACAATGCAGAGAATCAGACTGTTGAGCAAAGCTATTCAGTGGTCAAATGTATGTTGTCAGAGAGTTCATGAAAAAGTCATTAGCTCTCCTCCCCTCTTCTTTCACTGTCAGGCAGAATCATGTCATAAATATAGCCACTTGTCTAGCAGGATATCAATCTATCCAGGTATCACCCACTTCCTGTCTCTGGCCATATGTTTCTGTTATTTATGTCAAGAAAATAGCATTTACACAACCGCTGCTAGTTGTTTACAGAAGTTTAACTCCTGTGATATAGTCCCGCTTGTGTTGCATGCTTTTAACCCATAGATAATACATGAGGTTGTACATTTTAAAATATGCTACCACATGCATGATAGAATAAACACAGACCTGAACTGACAGCACCATCTGCCAAACACAGTCGATGTCAGGGGAATGGTCTCTGCACAATATTCTGCTGCTCCCCCATGAGATAAGGCTATTTTTTCTCATGATATAACTACACTATATTCGACTTGTTCATTTAGGTCTCAAATTGTTAAAAATCTCAGAAGCAGAAGGCACTTGGGCCTCCTAAGAAGCACCGCAGAGAAATAGTGGAAATTGAGCAATTCTCACATACGTTTTTCTTGTTCTTACCACTAGTCATACTCTTGTTTACATACTTAAACTAGAAATAAACCTATGAGCGATGTATACATGACACCTAGATACTCAGTGCTCTGAAGTCATGGAAAATTCATAACATTAATCTTTAAATGGCCCATCTGAAAATTATATAGGGCAATCTACCTTCAGATGCAGTCTAGCTACTTGCAGTTGCACATTAGCAATAGTTGTAGTTTTTTCTCTGTTAGAAACCCACATTATTCACAGTCTCTAATGAAATAAAAAGGTAAAGCTTTTTTCCCTTTTAAAATTTTAAAATTTATAAACATTAGCCTGTTCATTTGAACTCATGTATTCATTCTCAAGAGCTGGCTTTGTTATCAGATCATTTCCTGGTGATAACGGCTAAAATTAGGAGGCAAAAATTGCTTTTGCATGTCCTAAACCAGTAGCAAACTCAAAGCTACAAGGTCTCTAAATAGATCACAATCTTCATTTACAAGGAAATGAAACAGTCTTCTCCAAATGTCTCAAGGAACATATTTCTGCTTTCCAAGCATCAAAAGCCTGCAATGCTAATGAGCGCAAGTGGCCAATGTTACCCGGTCAGGCTGGCCAGAAGCTACAATGTCATTTTCTGGAGTTTATTGACAATGACAGTTGTCCACATCCCATATCGAGATAATCTTAAAACCCTAGATAGTTAGAATAGCTCATGGTTGGATCTATCATAGGCCTGGATTTCCCTGTGCATCCTCCTTATGCCACCGGTATGTAGGCCTATGCAGTTAGGACGTACAGAAGTCCCAAATAAACTGGTGCTGTCAATCTCCCACGAAATACTAACGTGCTCGTGCAAAATGCCCTGCGCGTTGTGGCTGCCTCCAGCTCATTTTGCATGCACAACTCATGGGTGCCAGGCATGTTTGGCACATTTCAAGAATGCCTGGGCATAAATATGAGAGTCCTCCTGGCAACCAGAGGTTTGAGCTACCCACAGGGCAGCTTGGAGCTTCATTTTCAAATCCTACATTTTCCTGATAGGAGCTACATTTCTGACACTGGGAGTGCTGAATTCCCTGTAGTCTCAGGACTGCGAGGTTTTTTTCAGCCAAAGGTGTCCTTTCCTGGACCTAAAGAAACACTTAATTAAAACGTTTTCAGAAATGTTCCAGAGTAAAGTTTTAGTTTGGAGGAATTAGGTTTTTCTCACAATAAAGTTTTATTGAAGAGTACCTGACCATCTCTGCTTACTGGTATCCAGATTCCCATTTGCACAATGAAATCACATTGGGTCTGGTGTTGTCGAGGCCTTCTCTCACTGCAGATGGCTGTGGAACAAGGTTTATGCTGTTCTATATTAGTATTTCATGTAACATAGATGGATTTCAATGCAGTATTTTTTCTAATGGTAGACATTCCTTGCTATTTATTGCAAATATGTTATTACATTAATACTAAGTAAGTTTGTAAAGAGATATCAAATGAAAGAGATAAGCTGTTTCGTTATGATTCATTCTTATCATGTTGCTGTAGTATTTGTAAAACAAGGTATCTTTGAAACATCCTACTCTAAGAAAACCCCTAATGAACCAAGGTTTTCTTGTTCTCTTATAGATATAATTTATTTGGAAAGAAAAAAAAATCTAAATCGGCATGCTTTCATATTAAAAGGTTGTAAAGCAGATGCATATTTTCCATTTTTTGAACATTTTAAACATGACTATATTTAAGAATTTTATACCTGAAAGATTAATTTTGCCTTAAGTTGGTACCACATTATCTTTGGTATCATCTGCATCATTCTGTGGTATCTATTTAAAGACTACTGTGGACTAAGTTAAAACAGAATATAGATTAAATTGTGAGTTGCCACTGTGACAAATTAGTTTGCTAACATGGAATTATGTGGTGTATGAGCTTTTAAATTAAGTACTTTTCTGACCTATTAAATAACATCAATGAAGAACTGATGAGGTAGGCATTCACTTTAGAAATATTTATTGAACCATTATGTTTTTAGATTAAATGATAATAGTTTCATTAATATTAACCCATATTGTTGAAGAATATTTCTGGTTTTGTTCACTTGAGTGTATTTACAGTATATAGTTAGACAAGGTGTGTTTCATAACTATCTAAATATTGATTTTTGCAGAATATTTCCCTATCAGCACAATTTAAAAAACCTCTAATTTTCATATTAGCCATGTTCGTTGCTTTACTTCCTATTAACAAACTCAAACTAGCGAGACATATTCATATTTGCTGCTCATTTGTGATACTCATTAAGTTATAATTTCCAATTTTCAGTATTTTCTTGCCTTTGCAATGGCATATAGTTTTCTGTTTACCTTTTTCCTCTGGTGTCTACATCACTATAGGGATTTCATAGGCCCGAAAGCAAAATCGAAGTTATTTGGAACTGCCGTACTACAAGAAAATAGAGCATGCAAATAGCAAGGTTTCAAATCCTGCTGCATGTCTTAACTTGGACTTTTGAGGACAGTATCACTTTTATATAGGCACAAATGCAGTAAATGTACAGATAGATATGTGTGCATTTTGCAAATATTAACAACTAAATTATACACCATGACATCAGCATGTTCGCTCTGAAGCCATATTGTTTGATACTAATCTGCAGGGATTATTATGGTTAAAATAGATCTTTTTATAAGTAGCTTCATCTGAAAATTAGGGGATACTCTCTGAACAGTCCATGTGGTGCCAATTGTGTATAATCTGAGTTTTGTGGATAACATCATGTTCCACAAACATTATAGGTGTATTCACTGATATCTGATATTCCTTATCAAGGTGACACTACACATTTAAACATCAAAGTGATGCTAAACAGCTGCTATTAAGAAAACATTCCTCCTGATCTTGTCACTCCTATAGATTTAAATTATCTGTTAAAAATAATTTGGTTTCTACATCAGCAAGGAATAAAAGACATGAATTCTTATAAAACAAACAAAATCCTCTTCACTGTTTTTTTTTCCAGTATATTGATATTCATGAATTGAGTACCAAACAGGTAAATCAGTGAGACTGTATCTCAGTAGAAATAGATTTCTCAGTAGATCACAGATTCAAATATATTTTAAAAATATTGCTAAAATATCAAGTTACTACCTACTTAAACTCAGCTGTAAGTACCATAGAATTCAAAGTGCAATCTTACTGTGGGAAAGGAAAAAACTTTACATTAGTGGAAAAGGTGATGGCAATAGCTGACACCTTCTTCACAGGAATTAGGATTTAGAGGAATAAAAATTTTGGAAAGTCTATATAATATCTGATAAATCTATATAATATCTGATAGGTCTCATTTTGTTTCTTTGCATCTAATTGGAATGTCATACATTGAACACTTTAACTGTTGCCTCTTGTCCTTTTGCTGTGTGGCTCAGAGAAGAGTCTGTCTCTGTCTTCCCTGTAGGTTTTGTACTTTTTACTTCCTACTTAAGGATGTGGAAAACCTCAGTTAGATCTCTCCTTACTAACATTGTCTATTCCAGGGTAAACAAATGCAGTGTCTTATGTTTCTCCCTGTACATGATGTGCTACAGCACAAAGCAGCCACATGAAGAGCTTCAAGAAATTTACATGTGTTCACTCACACACACACACACACACACACACACACACACACACGCAGAGACATGCTCCTACTTCTTCATCCTATTTTCTTATTATTTGTTAAAAGAAAGATAAACAAACAGAAGTGAAGTTGTTGAGGTTGCTTTTGCTGTGCTATCCTGTCAGTCATCCAAAGCTGAAGAAGGTCAAAGTCACAGAGAAAAGTAAGGAGAGTGAGAGGCAGAGAATGGGGGGGCTTTGCCTTGCTTAATTTGTAAGGTCCGATTCTAAAAAGGGAGGTAAAGAAATCAGCGGGGAAGGAAACAAAAAAATCCACTTGATTTTGTATTTCCCATTTTAAAAAAATGTTATTTAGATTGGATTTAAAATATCATTGAATTCTGGTGACCTAGGATTTCTAGGGGTATTTTAACTTTGTATAGCTTGCATATAAATACACAGATGCTTCTGTGGCATGTCTATTCTTTTCTCAAGAAATAGGCTTCCCATATTGGCTGTCTTCCCTTTATGCTTAAGACTACCTCAGCAGAAATGGAATTGTTCAAGATGTAGTGATAATTACTGTATAGTTATCAGAAGAGCAGACTATATAAGACAGGTGGTATTGGAATGGAATGGTCCAGCTCACTCACAAATCTCAACTGAGTTTGGCCATACAGAACTGATGAGGAAAGGCACCATAGCATAGCACAGCACAGGTGGTTAGTGAAATGGAAGAATACTTGTATTTCAGAGTATATATGAATCTTTCCATTGAGGTGTGTGTGTGAGTGTGTATGTAGAGTTTCGTTTGTTTTGTCTTGTCTTGGTTTTTGTGGTAAAACTTTGATTTCACCCAGATATTGTAGTGAAACAGCACAGAAACCTAGAGCTGTATGTAGAAAAAATAGCTTTATACTTAACTTATTTGGAGTTGTCGTACTAAAAGCAGACATATAAGTGAACTATTTTGATTTCAGCAATTGTCTGTGAAAATGTTGACTGCTGTGGGAATGCTGCAGGGAGATCAGTGGGTAGGATCTGATCTTGAAGTGCTCGACCGTTTTGTTGGTTCAATTTACTTAGATAAAACTTTTAGCAGGCGCTTCTGAATCTGTTATTCAACTTCATTGTCTGTCTACATTTATTCAGGGAACAGAACTGTGCATGTAAGCAGTTCTGAGTAGGCTTATTTATTATTTTAAATTAAATACATTTTAATAGTGCAATGATATATCACACCAAGTTACTGCTGCAGAGAAAATACAGGATCATGGGCACAGGTCAGAAATATCTCCTTGTTTGTCCATTTCTCACATGCTAAGAAATACTAGGGCACTGGGAATATTGTACCTTGCAGTTTCATTTTATTTATAGTATTGATTGTGACCAAGATTTTCAGAAGGAAAAGCCAAAGCTGAACTCTATAAACTCAGCTTGAACCTTTAAGTAACCACAGTACATCTTGAATCATGCCTTTGAAGTTAATACTGTTCCGTACATCTTACTGGGACAGGGGCGTTGGACTGCATGACCTATAAAGGTCCCTTTCAACCAAAACCATTCTATGCTTCTATGATTCTATGAATATGTACAAAGCTAGCAACAGCAATGTTAGCAACCATTTTATTCATCTTTAAAACAAATAAAAGGTGACAGCCACAGGTCTTTGCAATGTCTATGTGTGTTCTGTTGGGGAAAGACAAAACTCCTGGGGCCCAGGGAGCAAGTCAAAATTACCCTTCTGCATTTGCCTTTAACTCAAACATTAACATTTAAGCACACCCTTTTCCCCGTACTTTTGAACTATAACATTAAGACAGCTGTAATTAAAACTCAGTTTTTACTTTCTAAATACCATATTCAACAGCTAGATGAACACTATGGAAAGTCACACTATTCCCTTTATTTCCTCTAGGAACTTTACTAGCAATGCCTCGAGGGGGCTCAATGAATACTGACTAAAATAAAACAAAACTTGGTGTTACCTTTTTGTTTGACCGCCGGTCCTAACAAGTTAAAAAAAATCTTGTGCACAAAAAGAAAAATCAAGAATAACCATGTAATTTTTTGGTTTTCTTGACTTTTCAGCTTTTACTGCCCAGTCCATTTGCTATGCTATGACTGAGTCTTACATATTCATGGACCAGGGTGATTTGTGGCTCTTCCTCAATTAGGAAGTTTTGCTGAGATTATGCTGTTTCCAGATTCTCCTCAAATTCCAAAAATCTCATGAATAGTTTCTACCAGTCTCAATCTAGCAGTTAACTGTGAACCAGTATCCCATTGACCTCTCTCTGCTTCTCTTGCAGTTGCAGTTCTTCAACACCCTTCTTCCCTTCTCAGCCTTAGGGAGCACCATGCATTTCACAGCAGGACCACACTGAAATGAGTGAGAAAGTAGGGTAGGCAGCCAGGAAAGGCTGAGATTTAGCAGCACTGAATATGTAGCCCTGGGCCTTATTTACTTAACTCCATTTACCCTTTTCTGAATACTCAATTATTAATTTCCTTGTGGACTTTTCTTTTATGATTTTGGTCCCTCGATGTCAGGGTGAATAATTACAGTGAAAGCTGTTCATAGACTCAGCATCTTCATGATGCAACATGACTAGAACAGATAACCTGAGAAACTCTTAATACTGGAAAGTTGCAAAGAGATACCCAGAAGCGTGT
This sequence comes from Baryphthengus martii, assembly GCA_013396935.1. Lineage (NCBI taxonomy): Eukaryota > Metazoa > Chordata > Aves > Coraciiformes > Momotidae > Baryphthengus > Baryphthengus martii. Next base: position 32,884 of record VWZK01001271.1, read on the forward strand.
TTCTTATCTAAACTATTTTTTCACAGCGATCACAAGAAGCCTATTATTGTGGTAGACTACCAAGTCTGGCAAATTTAATCTTTAAATATTTCTAGATTAAAGATTATATGAAAAAAAACCAAACAGCTTCTTGTACATTCATGGCACAGAAAAATTTCACCCCATCAATTAGAAGATGACAGTATCCCAAGTAACTAAATCCAAGAGTTTCAAAGTAGAGGTGTCCAGCAACCTGAATAAATTGTCACTTACTGATGACATATGGAATTAGCTTTTTTTCTCTCCCCTCATCACCTGCCAAAAAAATAGCCCACATTGTCCATAAACATAGTTTCAAAATATTTATTTTTTTTTTAAGGAGGCGAGGGGGGAATAATTGAGTGTAGAAGGTTCAAATAGCAGGTTTAAATTCTACCTACCTTTAAAAATGCCAGGAAAAAAAAACCAACAAAACAGATGAGTGGGGAGATTGGATGGCCTTTGTTAAGCACAGATGAGAAAAAGCTGCCAAAAGGAGTTAAGAGTTCACTCTCTTTGTGGAGGACGTGTGTCCTTACATGGTACATGCCTACAACACCATGTCTGACCAGCATCTCTTCAATTTGACCAGAACACTTGTCCCTCATTCTCTAACCTTTTCTTTGTCCATCCCTATGTTCAGAGGAACAAGTGAAGGTGGCAGGAGGCATGCTTGGACAAATACGGACTTTCTGAAAAAAACTCAGACAGAGAAGGAGGCATATAAAGATAGATGCAAGATTGTGCCACCCAGCAGACATATAGAGAGGGGTCTAATCATTCAAGGATGGGGTTAGAAAAGCCAAAGACTGTCTGGAATTGAATTTTGAGAGGCTGTTAAAGGCAACAAGAAGGGCTTCTGCATGTCAATCAGTATCAAAAGGAAGGCTGAGGAAAATACAGCCCTGGTGCTGGATGGGCAGAGGACCTCATGACAAGAGGTGTGGGAAAGGCTGAGGCACTCCCTGACTTCTTTGCCTCATTTTCATTTGTTAAGACTTGCCTTCAGGAGCTTCAGATCTCTGAGAACAGTGGGAAAGTCTAAAGCAATGCATCAGTAGGGGAAGATGTAGTTAGGGAAATGTTAAACCAGTGGACGTACACAAGTCCATGGGACCTGATAGGATGTATCTATGAATGTGAGTAGCTGGCCAATACCATTGCAAATTCAGCTCAATTAGCTTTGGAAGGTCGAAGCAATTGGAGAAGGGGAGGGTGAAAATGAATGTCAAAAAATCCAAGAAGGACCAGGAAACTAGAGGCCTAGGAAGGTGATGGAACAAATCTGTCTGGAAACAATTTCTAAAGATATTAAGGACAAAAAGATGTTTTGGAACAGTCAGAAGAAGCTGTCAAAGAGGAAATCATACCTAACCAACCTGATGGTCTTCCACAATTGCATTATATGCCCAGTGAATGAGGAGTGCATGGTTTAATCTCATCTTTAGCAAGACTTTCAACACTGTCTCCCATAATATCCTTGTTGATAAACTGATGAAATAGGGTGTAGATTGTTGGGTGATGAGGTGGATCGAACAGACCAGTCACTAGTGTTGTACCCAAGGAACCAATACTGTGGCCAGTACTATTTATCATGACCTAGATGATGGGACAGAGTGCAGTTTTGGAGATAATAAGTTGGAAGTAATAGATGATACACCAGATGGTTGTACTACGGTGCAGAAGGACCTTGGAAGGCTTGAGAATTGACCTGACAGGAATCTTCTGAAGTTTAGCAAAGTAAGTGAAATGCCAAGTCCCATCCCTGGAAGAAGGAACTCCAAACATCCACATATATGGGATGTGGATTGACTGTCTGGAAAACAGCTTTGCAGAAAAGACCCTGGCATGTAGTAGATACCTAGCGAAACACGAGCCAGCAATATGTCCTTGTAGCAAACATGGCCAGCAGCACCTTGACTGCACTAGGAAAAGCATTGATAACAGGTCAAGAGAGGTGACCCTACGCCTCTATGCTGGTAAGAGCTCACCTGTTTCCAGGTTCCTAGTTAAGACAAAGAGTTTGTTGGGATTTGCACTGATCATCTGCTTGTGTGAAATAGTCCCTTGTGAAATCATGTCTGTGACTGAAAGTGACATAATTTTCTCTAAAGTAACCTTTTGTATCGTAATTCGGTAAGAGAAAACATATCTATCTACATGAAGGAAGAAATAAACTTCAACAATCTTCAGCTACCTAAAGGTTCTGGATGAGGTTCCCACTCATCCAGAGAGAGAGGGATGTCAGAAATTGAGCCATTACATCAGTTTTAGACATTTGTCTCAGAACGGAATAAATCACCTTCTGTTTATGACTTTCTCTTAATACTTGAAAAGAGAGTCTAGAGAAATGGTTAAGACTATATGCACTGTTTTTACATGACTAAAAAATAGGTGAAATTAATTCCAAACTCTTTACAGTAGTTCAACCTCATTATATATATTTTTAAATTTTATTTGGACTTCATTTATTAAAATGAAACAAATTGCAGTAACGTTTGAGAAAGCAACATTTGCTTATAACATTTATCTAGTTATTGATCCATCCAAGTTATTGATTTATGGTTTGGACACTACAAATAGAAGATGTAAATTAATAATAGAAAATAAATTCTGCTCATGGCCCTTCATTCATCCTTGTTAAGTTCTTTCTCAAGTAATGCCTATTTAAAAGAGTCTTGTCTCCAGCTCTTATTTAAGGCTTCCTTCTTAAGAAATAGGTGAGTGTAAAAATGAGATTAATTTTTCTTTCTAAAAACATTCTAAAATGATTTCTAATGAAAATAATACACATTGAATACAAAGGAATTACAATACGGTTTTCAGTATTGTGTTTCATTAAATCTTGATTGAGAAAAAAAAAAAAAAAAAGAATCAGACCAGAGAAGAGCTTTTTTTAAAAAATTAGGTCACTAAAAAAGATAAATGACAAAAACTAGTGTATCATTCTGGGGAAGGGTTTGAAAAGGATGCAATAGCAATTTGTGTAAATCTGATCTTATTTAACATCCTCAATAATGATCTAGAGGAGACAGGAGGTAAAACATTAATAAAATGCATTGACACAACTAAATCCTAAGAACTGCCAAAAGCCAGGCAAGGATGCTAAGAGAAGTTAAAAACATGGTTAGAGAATATTAAACCAAAAGGTTATCCATACAGTATTAGCTAAGCATATAGTACGAGAGCAAAGTGCTCTTAAGAAGAAAAACAACTGATTGTATATCTAAAGAAATTGGTGAAGGACTAATCGACAGTACAGTTAACAATATAACACTGCAAGACTATAAAATTACTTTCTTGATATTTGTGAACAGTGACATAAGACTGCATTTGAATTTAGTCTATCTATGGAAACATGTGATCCGTTCTTAGCTCTTGCTAAGTTCTTGCCCACAAGAACATTTTGTGGCAGTGGATTTGACAGGCTGTGAACTCAATGGAGATTTCTTTTGTATGTTTTAAGTTAATTGCTTTATAATTTCATGCAATATCTAATTTTTATTTTGAGAACAGGTAAATAGATCTTTCTACTCATCCTTCAAACGATCTCTGTGACTGAGAGGTCATTCAGTAGTTGGTGGTCCCCTTATTTTTTGGAAAAGAAATTGATGACACAAAATATTTATGCATTTAATGAAATCCCTTCTGTTTACAAAAGAAATGACCAGTTTTTCTTTTCTCAGAATATAAAAGCACTCAAGGAAAAAAAGAGTTGAAACAAGACTTATAAAATTAATTCATCAAATAAGTTGACAGTGTCACCAAAAAAAAAAATAAAAAAATCAACTATTCCAGTAGTGCATTGAAACAAGTCACTGAAGAACCCATCTCCCATCCCATTATCTATAGTGTTAGACATTTTGGCAGGAAAGTGAAAAAGCATATAATCTCTCTCTTTCAAACTCCTGCTATGATTGCTGTTGAAAATACTGCATTTCTGGATTATATATTAACAGTAGGATACTGGTAATATATGGAAGGGAGCTATGAGAACAAGAGATAAATGATCAAAGAAGCCCACAAGTTGATCTCTTACAAAAAATGAGAGAGTTAAGTGATGTTTAAGCAGCAGCAAAAGACAAAGTTACTCATAACATTGTTACATGACAAGACTCCTGTGATTCTCTTAACACTAAGAAATCTGAATGCTGCCATTTTTTATTTATTTATTTATTTGTTTGGGGTTTTTTGGCCTGACAGTTTCACATTACCAAAAAGTCCACCAAAATATCACACTATAACCTTCCTTTTCTCCCTCCTTTCTCCACCACATTACCTCAATTATTTCCTGTCTGCCTTCAGAGCAGATCCTGGCAGGTCTCTGGAAAATGAAGAAGTGAGAAAGTAACAAATGATGGGCAAAGTCCTGGAATAAATGAGTTGGACATCTTATGTTATACTAGTACAGAGGTTGTGATGATAGCATAACAGATAGGGATGAAAACTAAACTTGAGTTTTTACTAGTAAATGCTATTGACTCCTTATGGATAATTTGCTCTTCGGAGTCTCTTCTAGTAAGCAAAGAGGCTGAACTCTTCTTCTCTTAGGCTGTGCTGCTGGACTGTACACCCTGCAGTAACCTCCTTTACTAACAGAAAACATTCACTGTACATAATATTTTTAATGTCTGTTGTAATCTGAAGAGCAAAATGAGCCACTACTGCAACCGAAGATCAAAGGTGCTGAGTAGCCACCAGGATCTGAGTTGTGTGAGATTGCTTTGCACCAGCTACGCAGGATTTGCTTTCCTTTTTCCATCATGTCTTTCTATGCAATGATTTGAGGGACAATAGGCCTCTGTTATGAAACAGAATGTTTTACAACAGTAAAAGGACACACACTTCTACTTACTTCAAAACTGTTTCTCAAAATTTGTGATAGTTCGGGCTAATGTTGCACAAAGACTGTCAGAGTCCAGTCTTCACCAGATAATTTACACCAGCTTTTACACCTGACTTAAAAAGATGTAAGTTAGAGGAGAACCACACTCCTGACACTTCCTACTTTGAAACCTCAGATAAATTATATAAAACTGAACATTTAAATCAGGTGGTTATAAAAAGAAAATTCTCTAGTGCTAGAGCTGGTGGAGAAGATAGCTGCCTCCGAATTAGGCTTATTCTCCAAATCATCCTCTAGAGTCTAGATCTTCACAGAATTTGGAGGCTTACCTTGCCCTGTCCCACGGGCTGAGGTCAGCCTTTGTAGAATTTGTGCCTCTGAAATAATGTTTTCAAATTTCCATTAACATTATTTCCTGACTTTTGGAAGTGATAATGACTCACAAATTGCATGGGTGGCACTAAAAGATGCTCAGCATTAGGGAAAAATTTAGATGCTGAAAAATCTATGTAGGCACTCAGGCTTTTCTTGGCAAAAAGTGTTTGCCCATCGAGTTATCTTGCATTGAGTAAGTGGTAATAATATTAGATATATCTTGAAAGTTCTTATATAAAAGATACATTAAAAAATAACAAAAATAATGAGAAAATATTATGTGCATTTTATTCTTACAGCTTAACAAATTGAACCATCCAAGTAAATGAACCATGATTATTTAGAGAAATATGTCTATATGTGCATCTGCAACAAGATGTACTGTGTGAATCTATACAGCATTATACTATTGCTAGTATTATATATTATTTGTTCTGCATATTGCATTTTAGCTCACAATCACTACTGGAAATTTTTGATGTCAGAATGATGCCCACTCTTCACATTGAAATGTTCATTATGTTAGATACAGAGATTGTATTTATGGTTATACCTCCAAGGTAGTATTTTTTACTGTTTTCTTACATGTTTATTTAATTGCTATATGGTTATGAAATGGGTAAGTTATTAAGGTATCTATTTAATTAGAAGCTCTGACTATTGTTTTTTGTCCCCGTCTCCCCCCAATAGTAAAATGGAGTGATTTTCACATATGGTTTATACTGATTCTGATACTTTAAATGCATTTACTGGCAAGCAACTGTAGTAGACACATGGTGGTTGTGGGGGTGTCAGCTTTTAATTGTAACTGTCTTGCAGAGTGGTGTTGTTTTAATATCCTGTATAGATTTTTATGTAATACACTTACTTGCAGGCAGCCTGAAGCAAGAATCAATTCTGTGAAGGATTCTTCTTTTGTTAAAAGCCAATCTTGTTTTAATGATGCATGAAGAAATATTCGAGCATTGACATTTTTCTGTCAGGTTTCTTTTGAAAAATCAATTAAGATAATACTGCTTTGACCTAGTTATCTAGTTAATGCTTATTAGGAATGTAATATGATTTACTGTCAGCATAATAATTTTTGTATCTTATCCCATTAGCTTGTGCATATTTCAAAGTGTATTACACAATGGTCACTTCTTAAAATGTAATGTAGCAGAATACATTAATTAGATTGACTAGGATCATTAGACAGAAAGTCTCCCATTGGCTCTTTGTATCAGATTTGTATATCATCCATATCAAGTCAATTCACTGTTTACTTGTCTGAAAAGTGCTGCCGAGTAACTGTGATATACAAAAAGTTTTTTAATTGGGCAAAACAACTTTGTTTCATGTGTACAGTATTTTTGTATTTACTTCTTCCTGGGCAAAGCACAATAAGCACGCATGATCACCAAACAAATCCTAAGAAGTGAGGTTTTTTTGAAATCTGATAGGTCATAAAATAATGTGACAGATACTGGCATAGGAGCACCAAAACCCCAGTGAAGCACTTGATTTGGTAGCTGTTAAAAATTAAAATGATTGCTCTATTTATTTTTTGCATTTCAGCTGCTTAGTGTTAATGGAAAGGTCAATAAAGAAGTTGCCTTACCGTGACATTAGTGAGGAACTATTGATTCCTATCCATTTAGTGGTCAGTGTTAACCAAGAACCAGACTCTTAACCTTGTTAAGCAGAACAGAAGTGAAATCTTCCCATCGCTTTCAGAGCAGTGGTCTATCTTACAACAATACTGCAGTTAGATATTTTTGCTAAGTTCATCCACTTTCATCCTGTTAATGGACTGTGTGAAGTTAAGAGAGTGGAAAGGAAGGGTTACTGACTGTTTTGTAGATCTTTGTGAAAGAAATAACTTAGTGTGGCTGTAATGATCTTTCTCATATCATGACGTAGTCTTTCTTTTAGTCCAGAGAAAGCATTTGTCTGGTAACTTTAAGTGTCGAAGATTAATGATCTATACATCTGCATTATCTTTATGTGCTTTTCTTCTGGCAAAGATTCCCCTTGATTTTGTGTGATTGACTCAGTTTTAATTTAATTTTCCTGCTAGAAACACATACCATAGTAATGAAGACGGTATCTGTGTTAAGACATAAAACAATAGATATTCACTTTCTTAAAACATCATTTCTGCAGATAGTGGATATGTGCAAAGAAAAAAGACAACTTTTACATATATATATATTCTAATTCAAGGAAGCTATTTCAAACCAGTTAACCAAAAAAATAACTGAAGTGCCATGCATTATCATCAGAAAAAAGATGGAATAATAAGGTGCACCTTTTTTCTTTTCTTAAAATAAAAAACAAAACTCACTTACACATTTGCCCTCTTATTGATTTTCTGAATTTCATATTATTTCTCTATATTCTCTTTCCATTGAGTCAGAGTAGCCGAGGCCACCGTATTGCTGTCATACATCATTTGAAATGCACCTTCGCAACATTTGCACTCTAACAAAAGCCACCACGTTTCATAGACTGACATGATGAATATGTGCTGAAAGTTTCTAGAAGAATCTGATCTCCTTTCTTCTAAAATTTATTTAAAATAGAAGAAGATACAAATGAAGAAATGCTTTCTCCATATGTCGGTTTCCCTAATTTAACTTAGACTTGTACGCATTTAAGTTAGTTACAGATACCAGCAAATCTTTTTTCTGCATGGCATTAGAAAATCAACAGTCTGGAAGATTTTAGACAGCTTAATATATATATGTAATTTCTCTTAAGACTGTGAGTATCTTTCTGTGGATAAGATGGCATCTTGAAATCCTTCAGTGGTGGTGGTAATGGTAAGATGGGTCCTGACTTTACTTGGATAAATGGAGCGCATGCAAGAAATAAATAAATAAATAAGAAATGAGTCAGGATACTGGATTTTAAGATTGGCATTGTTTACAATCCACAAAGGAATCGGGGAGAAAAGAACAGCCTGATACTATCAGTTATTCTTATTTGCATGTAAACTCTGATATTAGGATTCATTTTTAAGCATGTCACTTTTTAGCTCCTAATTAATTGCAATGACAGCACTGTGTGCGTCTGTTTATAGGAAAGATGCTGTTGTGGCTGAGGTTTTAATTATATTAAATATTAATCATGAATTGAAATTGGAAACCTTAAATTATTGTTTAATGATCAATGATCAAACGCATAATCAAGATAAAGAAAATTAGGATGGCAGACAGCAACATCACAATTTGAATTTTACATTATTAGTCTTCTGCCTAACTAGGCACTTTTCTTGAGTATCTGAACTGTTTTGCCTTTTAACTGTGCTTGCAGTTGCTATAGTGATGGCATAATTTCGTAATGGTCTAAAAATGACACTGGCATAGATACTGACAGATAGGAATTAATTCACTAACAAGTAATTATGTAGCGAAATGTTGACTGCCATGCAGAAGGTGCACTGTGACACATTTACTGTTTTTCAGGGATGGCAGTAACATTAGCGTTGGTCATTAGTGGTAGACATCTCCGTACAGTGTTGGATACAGACTTATATGCAGACCTATTTAGTTACCTGTGTGACAGCCTTGTTCAGGACACCAGAAACAGCTGTCCTAGCCTGTATGAGCCAAAATAATTAGGCCTGTCATCTTCTCGCTCTGATTTCCCCTTCAACCTGCTCCACAAAATGCAAATATTTTGCTTTCATTGTCACATTCACCTTGACATGGATATTGCTTTGGCGCATAACTGGATGAGATGACTCAGAATTTGCATTGTTCATTCTAATAAATTTGCTTCCCCTCTACTGCATGGCAGGACCCATCAGATAAAGTCTCCCAGAGTGTCATCAATCAACATCGCTGACAGACGGCTTTTGCCTTCATTTGTTACATACGAGAACATGCTTAATTATTTGTCCTGTAATTAGTTGGGAAAATGTCAGGAAATGTCAACTCTCTGTTCACTCTGGAAGGGCTCTGCTTGAAAGCCACAATGACTGAAGTGTCATTAATGCTGCCTAACAAGACGAGGATCAGCTGGGGAAAAGTGAAAGCTTCTAAAAAAGTAATCATGGCGAGTTAAGGAAAACTGCAAATCAGCACCAATAATAAGATGTGAATCCTATTAGCAAACACTTATATTTTTCATCTGTTACTCCTCACAATAAAAATACAGGAGAAAAGCTCACGGAACAAATACGGTGGGCTCCTATAATTTCTGTCACATATTCATTGGCACTTTCTAAGCCAATCATGCTTAATACATTGCTGTAGGTAGTATCTAATATTTAATTTTCAGATTTGAGACACATTTTTACATTAACGCAGCAGTATAATATGCAATGGATATGTGAAGGTAAATATTATTTTTACATTAATCAAGGAGTGTAAGATTAATTGAATGTGAAAATTTGTTTTCGAATTTTAAGCTGATAAGGAGAACAGGCATTAGCTTTAATTTTAGGAACAGAAGTAAAAATAAATGAGCACAATCTGTGTATCAGGTATTTACAGTTGCATGCAATAACAGCCAAACAGATTTCTTGAAATTACATGGAAAACTAGGAAAGATCATCTCTTCTTTCTGTGGTGGAATACAAGAACTGTATTTAATATTAAAAAAAAAAAAAATAAAAAGNGGTCAGTTCCAAAATTAAAAAAAAAAATAAAAAGGAAAGAAAAAAGAAGCCCTATCAGTGAGACCAAATAACTATACTGCTTTCTCCTTATCTGTAGTTAGGAAAAAGAGAAGCATTGGGTTTAATTTTGCAGTGAAAGGTTAGAGAACTGCAGGATAGATGAGGATTACAAAACCAATGTAGATAAAAATTGGTTTTATGTTTACCAGGGCCATTTAATATTTTAGTAATTATTTGTAATCAGTAGTTCCATTTTCTGTTTTCACAGTTCTTATATGAAATCATACGGTATACACTTTTAATGCCTCATCTTCTTCCTTTTTTTTTTTTTCCTTACATTATTACAAAAGTGTAGAATCATGTGGGAATACTTTCTTACTTAATTACTTACATTATTTCATCCCTCGTTGCGATTAAGCAAATTATTGCTTGGTCTCTTTAGAAAGGATAATTAAGATAGTGTTCTGGTGTTTTACAATTTACTCGTTGTCACAGGTATGGCTAAGCTAATTATCAAATGGTTAAAAATTTATTCTGGGAAGAATATTACAAGTGTACCATGCGGGCAAATTGCTTCCAAGGCTAATTCAATTACAAATGCATTGTACCTATCTTGTCGGTATGGTATTTGTCTTGGAAGGTAGAGAGCAAGGGAATGTAAGCTCAAGTTTATTAACATAACGCCTGCTTTTGTATACCAGATTTTGGAAAAAGTCAACAAGGAGTCTGAGAAAAGGAAGAGATGGAAGAAACACTCTCAGCTAATTCTTTTCTTAAAAAAAAAATAAAATCATAACGAATGCAGCAGAGCAAACAGGCTGCAGTATGAACCGTATAAAATCTTGATGCTGCTCATTCCTGATATTCTGATTCCAGACAGAATAAAAATGCCGATAAAATTATTCTGACAAGCTGCTCTCTCAGCCCTGAGTGGACTTCCATC
>VWZK01001271.1:48671-58787 GCA_013396935.1 Baryphthengus martii
AATGCACATTTAATACTGATATGACTTTGTGCCTTGCAAGATGTAAACTAAGAGCAGTATTCAGTCTTGACCACCAGAATAGGAGACTGAAAAGAGAAGGTGGAAAAAAACCCAGAATGTTCACTTTCATTGACAATAAGGTAAGAAATAAGAAATCAGATCCAGAAATGAGAAAACAGAACCAGAAACAACATGCCTGGTATTCCAAGTTCTATGTGCTGTTATCACTATGATATATGGAAGAGATGAGGAAGTGTAATCAGAATGTACTGAAGAGCACCATACGCCCAACTTCTCCATTCTAAAAAGTGTTCTTCCACTTACCATCATGTCCTGCATGGTTAATTATAAGATTGTATCATACTTTCAAATAAATTATTTGATCACACAATTCATACAAATAGTTCCTTTTACTTTTCTCTCTATATTGTGGACAACTCAAATTCTTCAGGATAGCTGTTGACTACTGCTATAAAGGCCTGCCCGAAAAACAATAGAAAAGAACTTTTTACTTGACTTCTATAGATTCCAGATGAAGTTTTTAATGGTTTAGACATCCTCGGTGTGATTAAAAATTCCTTTCAGAGAATGAAGGCATTTTTATACTTTTCTGTTCTTACTGGAAGTGATTTGTGTGTTGTAAATGGCTATGAAATAATTAGCAGCTTACCCAAGAAAGTATTTACATAAGCTAATGTAAAGTAATTAAGGTGTCCATTCCTTTCTAGATCTCTTTCTATCTTCTCCAAACAAATATAAATCTAAAATGAAAATAAAAGGTTGCTGCATTCCGTTGAAATATTTAAGAGTACAGCAAGGACAAAGATTTTTCACTTTCTAACATTTATTTCTCGACCAAAAGAGCTTGGAAAGTTACTGTATGCACTTGAAGAACAATGAAGAAAAGTATTTGCTATAAATTAAAAGGGCTAGTCAGTTCTTCAGAAAGTGCCAATGAAGATAAAATAACTGTTAAAGAATACAGTGAACAAGAAAATAAAGTCTTGTTTATATTTACCTGCAGACAAGACCATGTTTAATCTTCTCAAGTGATTAAGATCACCTCTTTTCTGTTCAGTGACTTCTTATGTATTTATGAATTTTAAAAGGGGAAAAAGGAAAACAATCTTTTCTATTCTATCAGATATGTTTCATACCTAAGCTTCAGATATGTACAACCCATGTTAGACTTATTTTTTAAACTCATTGTTGCTCAATTCTATATATTTCGTATAAAGTACTCCTGAGTTTGTCCCCTAAGCTGAACTAGCACTATTGAAATATTGAATACAATATTGAAAACATATACTTTACCTTCAGGATATCTGTTAAATTCCTGAATGTCAACTAACTGAACAATTGCACAATTTGTCCTCCTAATAACCATAGGCTGGATAAAGCTCTATCAAGTCCAGAAAAGATTCTTGTTGACTGCACGAGCAGTTAGGTTGGCACCTTTGACTGGCTGTCTTTCTAGATTTCAGGTAGTGGCTAGAGGGATGCTTTAAAAAAGTATTTCATGGCCCTCTCCAAGGAAACACTTTCTGGCAGTTCATTAGGAGTATTTATTCACTAGAATTCCTGGAGCTTGGCAAGTTTGAAAACATGGTATTTAATGTAGGAACTTTAATTTTCATCTCATTAAAAAACCATGAATGGAATACTAATTATATAAAATAAAATAATGATTTCTTGTCACAGTCATGTTAAGCCAGTAAGATTATGCCATATTTATAAAAATAGATGCTGTTTATTTAGTTTTTGTCTATATGGAACTGAGTTTCTTTTAAAAAAAAAGAAGAAAAAAAGGCAGGGATGAAAGAAGATAAAGTGAAGTTTTACTTCATTGTACATATATGGAAAAAACAAATGAACAAAGCTGCACAAAGGTATTCTCCTCTCCCTAAAGCCATGCAGGTTTGCAGTCACATATTCCCTTTTAATGACAGGTGATGGTCTTCAGGAAATACACCACTTCCTCGTAAATACGATAACTGAAACAGTGAAAAGTAGGCACTAGAAAGCCATTTGTTTTATTCTAGTGTTATCTTTCCATCTCACTACATATTGTGATTGCTCAAATATGTTGGATATTCCTCAAGGCAAACTCTAACATCTGTGCTTGCAATCCTTTCCCAAGCAGAGATATTAGTGATTTCAGTGGAGATTTTCCACAGGGAATTACTTCACGCTTGGGGCCAGGAGGAAGTTAGATAATGTAAGTCCTGATTTATAATATGTGGAAATCCAGCAGAATTGTGAAAGGTTCACCAGCACTTCACAACTGGTCTCACCTTGCATCATTCACAGTAACAAGAGTTTTTATTGCTGATTTTAATCAGAGCAACATCTGGGCTGGCATTAGGCACAAAGTTAAACCCATATGGGATTTCCCTCACTCAAGAGCACCTCTCCTGCATTCCATAGGATTATCTGTATGATAAAGACAAGCAGAAATGGCCTTTAAAAGACAAATTTTTAACCTTAAAATCAATATTGTTAAATTGGAAGCATGATGTTCCCCTTTTCCTTTCAAAAGCTCACCTGGCTGTAAATTCAAGTGTGGAAATATTGTCAATTTGGGGGGATTAACATTGTATCAACAGAAATGGTTGATCCTTTTATACATCCTTTTTCTAATGCCACTGTATTTATGAGCCCAAGAAAATTTCCTTTGCTGCACCATAAAACATTTTTTTCTCTCTTTGCACTTCATCTCTTTTCATTGTCAAGGATGTATTAAGAATAAAGACTCAAAATATTAAAAACAAAGTTTGCAACAAAGGTGTTTGAGGATGAGAACTTCTGTTTATTATATGTGTCGTGACAGTGCCATGTGCTGCATTTTTCATCTCTCTTTTCTTATTAGCGGATGGCCGTCACTTAGCTCCCCTGGCTGAGCATATCATTTGTGTGACGTGCTGATTGTTGTTGCTTCAAAAACAAGATATTTAGCTTTTAACCATACCAGTGTCTCTAAAAAGGTCTGTCTCCCAAACAACCCAATGTGTGCAACTATTTGTCAAATGAAAACTTCTAGCTCTGTAAGATCTTTTTCGTACGATTGCGGGCAAACACAGATCTCTTAATGCGCATGCAGAAGAACAATCACTGAGTTGCAGTTGATATGCTGTTATCTCTTCTTCTCCTTTTTGACTTCAGAACTGGACGTCTACATTAAAAATATTTCATTTTAATGATTTTTTACTATTCAATGGTGTCTACAGGTTATGTAATCCACCTGACCATACTGGCTATTATTTGTGTCTCTCAGGTTGAAGAATATTATTCAAATACAGTACAGACGTGGTGATAAACCAGTCATTAATGTGGTCAAATTTTGTTTGCTGCTATTATTTTTTGAAGTCATTGGCATACTATCATCTCTCATTTTTCTTGCCAGTAAAACTAGCAACAATGTCATTAGCCACCATAAATGGAGTAGACTGAAAAATGTTAATACAAAAAAAAGCAAGAGCATTAGGTTAGTAAAACAGCTGGTTAGTTGTTTCATCATAAACTGGTGTTTCACAAAGATTGCTGGTTTAAACTGTGTGAAGCTGTTGCTGGTGATGATGGCCCAGAGGAGAGTGGCTGTCATGTTTCCAGTAGAGGACAGTAGACATGAAAGCTCACATCACCCTGTGTGAGTCTACCTTCCTGCAAGACCACAGGGTGGAACCACAGCATGGAGCCTGATATTTTGCCCCACTCTCTTTCTCTCTATACTTATGAGCAGCATAGAGTCTGTCAAACCTGGAAGTCATCAGGATCTAGGCTTCATTCATAGCACTGTTTCTTCAGCTTTTCCTGTGTGGTGTTCTCCTGCTCTGTGAAATACAACTGCAAATCTCACCACTTTTACAAACTGTAAACAAACTATAGACAAGTAGAATTTTAGGCACTTAAAAAAATGAAGAGTCCAATTTGGCTGTTGATTCCCACTCTGCAGTGAGAGAGTGACTTGTCTTCAATGAGAGAGGTGTAACATGGCTGGCCTGAACCCACCTCCCTTTTAAAGCTGTCTGCCTACTCTGATTGCAGAAGGAGGCCAAATTATTGCCTTGAACAATGCATCTTGTATCAAGAAGAGGTGAACTCTATTCAATTCATTTATATAAAATGATCTGAGAGTTTCAGAAAGAAACTCACCTCTTTTACGCCTTTGAGAAACGTGGTGTTACTAGAAAAATATTTCTCTTCTGCAAAGGGACATGGTTATAAATAAAATGGGTACATATTTTCTAATTCTTGAGAATTTATTTATATAGCTCTTTTAAAATGAGACAAAGTAAGCCTAACACACTTCAAATTAAACATCACAAAGATCCTGAAGGGAGTGGTTTCCATATAAAAAAAAGTAATCATCCTTTTGCTACGACAGGCATGTTGTCAAAGTGGGCTATATTTCAACAAAAACACACACACAAACTTATAAATCCTGTCAGTATTGGTGCTAAGATACTAAGCACACAGTGGGTTCTTCGTTCTCGCTTTCTCCCAAATACCTGCAGACACACAAACACAGGTGTAGAGCAACTACACTGCTGCTTTCGCCTTTAGTAAACTAATTCTTCCAGGTCCCAGTCCTGGCACTCAGGCAGAATGCACTAGCAAGGATCACATAAGAAATGTGCTCATGCTGCTTTCTCACATAATACTTGTGAAAGGCACCTCAGAAAATAAACTTAAAAAGGTATCAGACAGGCTTGAACACTGTCTGCACACTTAAGAGTATCAACAACTTGCTCTTAGCTGCATAATGAACAAACAAGCTTGCAAAAAGAACACATATCCACCACGCAGATTTGGAAAGTCCCTTGTAGGTCAGCAAACTAATTGAATGCTACTAAATGAATAAATTGCCATACAAGGAAATAATTCCATTCCTTCACCTTGCAGGGACTTGGCTGAAGGAAAATAAATAATGAGCTACATGTTTTCATGAGGGTCATTTCTAGCTTCTGTGAGGAAAGCAGTGGTGCATTCTTTTAGTCTTGTTATTTGTTCTGACTATACTGAAATTAGAAGACTGTTTTGTGTATATAATCACATTTTCTCCTGTAGACTCACGATGTGCGATTAAATGTGTTTTTCTTTAAAATTATTTCTTTTTTTTTCTTTTTGTGTAGTTTGATAATATTTTTACGACATAAAAAATATCTTTGATGTTTTGAATCTTTGTTTATCCTTATAAGGCCTTTGTCAATAATTGTTTTCTTGAAAGCATTCAAAATGAAAGTCTTAAAAAAGAACGTGTTGAGGTGGGATAATAGTGAAGTGTAAAAAACCCACAAAATACACCCATCAGCACATGTGAATGATTTCTTCTACAAGTGCCCACTTTTATGGCTTATTCAATCACTTCTGATTATCACAGTGTCTTATTTCCACTGTTTCTCTCAAGTCCAATGACAAAAGCATGCTCTTCTCAGTCCTGGGCTTGGGTGCTCACAGCAAGCACTCAGTGACAGGCCATTCTCAGCTGCTCCTGGTCCCCAATAATTAGCCTGCTGTGGCAGCTACCTCTTGTGGTTTTGCCTGTGAGAGACATTTGACACAGCAGACATCAGAGGGATTTTTCAGGAGGCTCTTGTGGCGTCCGAATGGCTCTTAATTAACCACTTAGGTATCGTCGTTCACTCTCCTGCTTGGCACTTTCCAAATGGTAGGGGTTGCACTGTGGATCTAAACACCGGGGAAGCATGCTATCAAAAGATCTTGTAAATGAAGGCTTGTGTAAATTATTTTTAATGATTCCCTCCTGGCACATCATTATGTTTGTAGTTACACACAGGCACTTCAGAGATGGCTCATCTTCCGTAAGGTCAGCTGCAGGACCACCATAACTAGCTGCAGTCAGTAAATGGCTTATTAATTAGCACAGTGATTTTACATTGCTAAGAGCTCTGATGTATGGAGCTAGAATTGTAATTGTGTAGGATCGAAATAATAAGCCATCTCAGGGCTCCTTATGCAAATTGCCATATTATAAAATCATTACCTATCTAAACACTGAGTTTTAATAAGAATTACAATGATGAATTTTATGATAATTGACACTCAAATTTTAATCTCTTGGATTTTTATCATTTTGGTGGTTAAAGTGTGTTTCTAATTAAATATTGCTTAAAATGCAAAGGATTGTTTAACAATTCTATTCAGTTCTTCTAGTTCAAATCAGGTTATTCTCTTTGGTCATAGAAGATGGGCCTTCTTAGTAATAGGTATGTGACATTATGTATTACTTGTAGAGTAAGATGTTTAATCTTTCCTTTTTTTAACAATTACAATTTTGATGGCACTGTATTGTCAACTGTGAGACAGAGCACAGTGTGTGTCATTGGGTCTGACTTCCATAATAAAAATGACTCAAAATAAGGAATTAAAATCTAGAAAAGATTTTGGATGCTTATGATATTTCATAGATTTTTCCTTCTTTCCTTGTAACTCCAAAGGATTTAAACAGAACCCTATTAGTTTTAATCTTAGAAATTCATGTAAAGCTAACAAATTTCATATTACTATTAATAGCATAGCACAAAATATCTAAAACCGATAACCATTAAAATGTCACAATTATATTTGCAGTCAGGTTTTATTTACATTTGTTGTATTTGTGTTTGTTTATTTTACAACATTTTTGTTCTGTGGAAATATCTGTTATGATATAGATGCATTATCAACAAATCAGGAAAAAGGTATTTTGGATAGAGGCACAAAGCGTCACTCTGTATATTCCTCATCTCAGTGCTCACTGTAAGATCGTACAATGCTCAGCAGTTCTCCAAAGAACAGCAAATATGCATACTAACTTGATTTGTAATTAAAGTCTCCACTGCTAATAAAAATCCATATAGTTATAGATGATTGTGTATTTTCTTATAGTTAACCCTTTTCATATATATATAATCTTACAGTTAACTCTTTGAGGAACTCCATGCTGATCCACCATCAAAGGTGAAAATCTAAACTAGGCTTTTACACCTCAGAACACGCCCTGTTGTGGGCTGCCACTCACTGAGGCATGCAAATATGATAAAATTAGCAGCACAGATACACAGAATCTTTATTCTACATTACTATAATTTTGTACAATTTTTTAATGGGATTCCTGTATTTCCAGTAAAGTACATGCAAATTCAATATACTATCTACACTTACAAAGCAATCTTTACTACATATATTAGCTTCTGCTTATCTGATTGAATTGGACTACATTTCTAAGTCCACTTTTAAATGAATCTATCACAAATAAAGCTTCTACAGGTGGTCTAGGAATGATTGGAAAGAGGCCAAACAGTAGAGAAAAGGCTTAGATCCATATATCACCAATTTATTAATGAAAACAGAGAGCACACACTTTAGTTGTCACTAAGTCTGGATTTAGGTAAGGACAAATGTTACTGTAAATGGCCCCATATAAAGACAAGGAATTTTAAAATTCGATAAATTATGATAGAATTCTAAAATTGACAAAATCCATAGGCTCCTGAAAACAAATGTTACCTTATTGGAAAAAGGGTTCAGGTGGATTTCAACACATACTGTACACCCAAGACTTTCTTTTAAAGAAGTAAATCTAGTTTTCTCCTCTGAATCTTTAAAGAGGTACTCGTATGAAATTGCATTTCTTTTTGTGTGCATATATGTATTATGTATAAAAGCATGTTCCAAGTTGCAACTGAGCGGGGCCCAAACTTGGTGCTTTCATATGTTATATTGAATAATTTATAGAATTCTGAATGGCACTGAACTACAGAGTTTCATTCATACTGTTTTTCAACTTATGTCATGAAGTTTTATTTTAAGAAGAGTCTGCTATAACCTCATGTTTTGACAGCTATAAAGTATTAGTTAGAAGGGATAGGAAAAGCATTACCATTCACTTTAAACTAAAATGCATACAATTGTTTTTACACATTAATGACTGCATTTGGCAGTGAGGAACGATTAAACCAAAGCCAGACAACCACCAAACTGTCTTTCCTGTGGTTTTGCTACTTTAACTCTTCTTTACAGGCATCCAATGGCACAGCCTCTTTACAATCTTTTAAACATTCCTCTGTGATTTTTGGTATGCTGCGCACACTAGAATGCAATCAACATCTGCTAATTTCTGTCCATTAAATGTATTACCATAACACACAAGCATGATGTTTTATTTGTATGGCTGAAATGAGACTTATGACCCATAATCCATCATCTTCCTGTCATATTTTTATATGTTGTCTATTCAATTCCCAGGACAGTTTAGAAAGCGTAAAGCAAAACTCTGCTTAAGTTATAGACCAGCTGCTGAAGTATCCAGCTGAAGAGGTCATTGTGCTTTATTTTTGCTGAATCTAGCAGGAGTTGTTCATTCTAAGCCAAGCATAATACAACGTGGATGTCCCCAGAAGTTTACAGTTGAGCTACCATGTCTAAACTTTCTAGCAGGCATTTTTCTGAAAATATCATGTTGCAACAGACAATGGTTAGAAAACATGGATAAAAAAAAATAAAAATTACAACATTAATAAATATTGGAACTTGTTTTCTGCTCGATTAAAAAGGAACCCTCACTGATATGTCATGGGTAAAAGTGGGGAAAAATATTTTTGAAAGTTCTGGTTTTTTTAACAAAGGATTATATCATTTTAGTTTAAATCACTGCTCGTTTGAGAACCTGAGTGGCTGCATTTTATTGTATTTATAAAAATCTGGCCATTTTAAGTCTACAATCATGAACAAATAAATTTTATAAATTTGATTAGCCATACAGACCAAGGTTTTTCTCAATGAAAATTTGTCTTGCTCATTTAACCTTCCAGGTGTACAAGATTCCATATCAGTGAGTAGTATAGTATATGATATACACAGCAATACCTACACTCATTTTGTAAATTGAGGGTGGGCTTTCAGAGATGATTCTGAGTTTTCCTTATTTAAAAAGAAATAATTTTAAAAAGTATTGTGCTACAACATAAATAGGTGAAGAATAGATGTCATCTTTTTATCATAATGTGCAAATTATTCCATCTAGTAGAAATGGAAGAAGAGTGAGAAGTAAATAATTCAGTTTTGTCTTGCTCCATGTGACATCCCAAGTGTCCAATCAGCGTGAACTGTAAACACTTATAAAGGAGTAAACAAATATGAATGGAGACCATAGCTTGGAAATGGGGAGATGTATACAGTAATTCAGTCATGTCCATCCATCTTACATTTCCTAATCGAGAGAGAGAGGAACATTTGTCTTTAGAAACATGTGCAGTATGAAAGAAGTAATTGTGAGAAATCTTGTGCGCATGAAGGGTATGCCTTGGAAGAGAGGGAAAGTTGACAGCAAGCTTTGTTAAGTGTTAGAAGCACAAACTGTGCTAGAAGCAATCAAAATAATCCTGACTGGTTAGAATAATTTAGAATTTATTTATTAATTTCTTTTTAGTCACACATTTTTGTTTGTTTGTTTCTTTTTTTGGTTTATGATCGTGTGGGGTTTTGGTTTTGTTTGGTTTTGGTGTTTTTTAGTAAGGAAAATTTTTGTTTTATCTCTTATTCTTGCCTATTAACTAAGCCAACATGGAACACAGTGTTTCATGTCCAAAAGAGTAACGATCAAGAAGGTGCTCTAGACTGATCAAGCTAATATATACTTCATACAGATTAAGAAGTAACAAGAATCTTCAGGATACTCCTAAAGTGGCCTGGTCAATCTCTTTGCATGCTGATAATATCAGGAGCCAGTCCTCTGGTGAGTGCTTTCCCCCAGGAATGTTTTCCAGAAGTAAGTAGAACAGTAGAGCAGAAGTCTGATTCAAGGGTAGTTATAACCCATCACGTGCTTGTAGAAGCCTGTAAAGTACATCTTTTACCTAGCTTCATAGATAGCTTTATCACTACATTTGAAATCAGAAAATTAGTGAAGGTCTTCAATTTTCTCACCCTCACGCTTCAGCCCATCTTACTTTAAGCCACCTGTTAAGACCTCTGTTGTTCCCTGTCTGTCTGTACCACATGTACTGATGATAACAGTCTCTTTCTCCGCACCTACAGAACATAACTAGCCAGTAAGTAGGAGGTTTTGTTCTTCATTCCGATTTACCAAATATAGTATAGTTGTATTAGAAGATA
>VWZK01001275.1:0-14816 GCA_013396935.1 Baryphthengus martii
CCCACAACTGTTTTTGGAGAGGATGCTTCCTGTGCTCTCTTGTAACCGGATAGTTTACCTCACCAGCCCACAACTTCACTTTCCCAGCCTCAGTCTGCTCTAGATTCCTAGTCAAGCTCTTCTTCCACAGTGAACGCTGCCATGATTATCTCACCTGGTCCATCATCTCATATTAAGCATTTAATCTAACACTTTCCCCAATAACTGGGTTGTCCTCCAGACTCTTTACTAGGGTCTTCTCGACATGCTGTGCCTCCTGCCTTAATCTTGCAACTACCTTCTTCTTTTTACATTTTTGCTTTCTTCTAGTTCTTCTTCAAAATACACTTCTCATCTGTGTCTTTTCAGTAGAGACTTCTGTCTCAAACACAGACAGCTTTGGCTGAAAAAGGACAATAAAGATCTTCATATGCCCCCTAGAAACAGGGAAAAGGGAGCGTATTTGGATTGTCGTACTTATCTGCAGAGTTTCCTTTGAGTCCTGTCTACTCTTTGCATTACATCACGTAGGCCACAGGGACACTCTTCCTGTGCTAGATTACAGGCTCCATTGAGTATGACCCATGTGTTTATTTTCTCTTCAAAACATTACCTTTATCTGTGCTTCCAAAAAGCATCGCTATTTTTAGTAATAATAACACTGAAGGTGAAGATACTGTTTGACATCATGTAGACCCTTCTGAGTTACCTCACAGAAAGGTGTAGAAAAGATTCATGAACATATATATTGAACTAGCCCATTGAATATTTCACTTTTGTCTATCTATTGCTATTTGTGATGACGATATTTAAAGTATAAAGGGAAAAACTGGAAAACATATTTTACTCAAATCCATTTGGAAAGAGATCCCAGACATAAAATGATGACTGTTCATATTAGCCACTGTACTTACCTGTAAGGCTAGGCAGGCAGTCACATAGACTTAGGAGGTTAAGGCACTGTGCTGTTTAAATATTTTATGAGAAAATATAACATTACCCCACAGATCTAGGAGCAGGTAGTCACAAAGAGAGAACATTTGGAGAGCTGTTTTGCAGTTGGTTTTATATATTAGGTATCCCTCTGTGGCATTAAATGTTTGTTTAAATTGAGGGTTTTTTTAATCTCCCTCTTTGTACTGTAGTGATTTAAAGCATGTTTTCATTTTATCACAGTTTTAATTAGGAGAAGGGATAGAGTTTCAGTCCTTCCCATGCTGGGTTTCCAGAGTAAATTTTTTATCACCTTCTTTACAGCTGCTCGTCACCCACTTCCAAGCACAGACACTACAATTTGCTCAACAGATACATCTTCTCCCACCTCCCAGCTGAAGGAAGAAAGGGTTCAAAGAATGACTATGTACAGAAACATTTGAAGTACCGAAAAGAAAAAAGACAGAGAGATCTATGAAGAACAGTCATGAAAAGTTGAGGTCTGTGTTGACCTGGGATTAAGGTCTGTGCTAACCTGACATTTAGCTTTACTGAGATGTCCTATAAAATTCACTCACAGAGTTTGATCATAACAGAGGTGAGCATCTTCAGTCACTCACTGTCCCTCCTCCCATGTGGTTTATCCTTTTGTCAATCCACTTGACCGGACACAGAAGACTTCAGATGGTAATGGCAGTTTCAAATGCAATGCTAAGTCGTGTGGTTTGGACCTTAATAGTTGGTACTTATGGTGTGAACAACAGATGGCATCCAGTGAATGATACCGAGCCAGCTCATTTCCATTTCAGAAGATCACTCAAAATGACAGCTGTTGCACAGCACAGAGAGGCATATGCTTGATGTATGCCATTACCTTTCTCTGTGCCTCACACGGAATCAGAGTAACAGCAATTGTTGTTGTTGTTCTGACAGCACCACTGAGCCAGGTATTTGTGGCATATTGAAATATACTGAAGTAGAAGGAAAGTGTAGATGTGGAATACAAGAGAAGAAACGAAATTCTTCTTCACATCATTTCTTACCAAGAAGCAAATTCTTTCTGAGTAAAAAGAGGAAAGGTAAATTTAACTGTATTTTATGGAGACAGTAGGGCACTGAGAGCTCCAGCATCTGTGGGATAGACTTTATTGACTCTAACTAGAGGAAATTCTATTTAACATTTGCTTTGGAAGATATTTAGTCTGACATAACTGTCTTGATTGTTAATGGGAAGGACTGCATATAAGAAGTCCAACTGTTCCATCTGGCTGGCAGTTCTGACTTTGTTGTTTGTTTTTTTCAGCTTATTTGTTTCAGGAGTTTTTAGGTGGCTTGCTGCTGGTTTTGTTGTTTAGGGTTATTTTTCTGTTTAGCTTTTGTCCCTTAGCTGAAGGTGAGTGACTGTTGATCAGAGGATTTCCGAAAAGTCAGAGAAAAAGGAGAAGCTTTCAAAGTCAGAACTAAATACTAGGAGTTAAAACTGAAAATCAGTGCAAAAGATGCTCAAATGTGATGAGAATTAGCTCCTTTTATTTCTAACTTATGTATCTTAAAACATATTAAAAGTGAATGCGTAAGCCAACATGCTTTAATTTAGCTCATATTCTACTTCCACTAGTAAAGAGTCAATGCACTTCATTAAATGTGATTACAATGGAAATAAAGAATATATGACAAAACTAGAATAGGTATGATTTGATCCTTCTTACAGATAACTGTTGCTTGTTCAGAGTCCTAACTATGCCCTCGGCAGAAATCACCACTATATTTATTTTACAAAGTTGTTTTTTTTAAGGTCATGTTGATGGGTTTGTTACTCTCACAGAGAATAAAGCACCACATTTAATGAAGTCAGACCAATCTTCAGAATGTTTCATCTCTCTACTGTTATTCCCTAATATAAGATCTAAGATAATAACAAGAAGAATGGTAAGGTCACAAGCTGAGCATGAAGCAAGTGATAAAAAAGTCTAAATGTCTTACTTTTTGCAATAATGCTTTGTTAAATATCACCACAGTAGGGAAACAATTGAGAAAGATGAACTGTGACTGCAACTTTTTGAAGTCTCTCAACACCCATCTTTGGCATTCTAAAAAAAATACTGGAACTAAAGAGTATCTGTATTGCTACACTTCACTTAAAATATTGAATATTTAACTCCAAATATTCTTCAGAGTATTTAACTACCTACTGAATAGTGTGAAGGATTATGCAGTTTTTGGCAAATGTAGTTCTTCCTTTGTAGTATCAGAATGTAGAACAGTTGTGCTCCTGGATTGACAGCAACCAAGTTTTTTCTTTATGTTATATGCAATTATGATATGTGTGTAGTGTAATGCCTGCATGATACATAGCATGTAAGTCATTGTGTTACAGTAATAAGGGAAATTCTCAAAACTTTTAGCAATTGTATTCAACTGAAACCAGTTAAAATTTTCATATCTAATTCTGAGGGTTTTTTTCTCCACTCACCCTTGCTCTTTAGTTTTGGTCTTTGTCTTGGAGTGATTTTTGTCTTGGAGTTTATCCTATGTCGTCAGCCCATGCCCAGAAGAATGAATTTTATGCCTTCCTATGTCTTTAAACTGAGTCTGAGAAAGGAGAGAAGTTCTGTTTTTTTTTTTTTTTCTCTTCTCCCTCAAGGTTACGGTTTTTTTTTCTGTTGTTTTGGGAAAGTGATAAGGGGGGAGAGAACACAGCGCTTCTTCCCTTCTGGTTTTCTCGCGGCGCTCAGCTCGGGCCCCTTCGAGAGACGGCAGACAGCGTTTTGTGGGTTTTTTTCCCTCCTTCTGGGATTTTGGTTTCTTCTTCTTCTTTTCTTCCCCTTCTGGACTTGGAGCATCAGAACATCGGACTTCACTGGGAAGTTTTTACTGGTCTGCAGGGGGGTTTCCCCGGACGGACGCCTTTCCAACTCCGGGAGGAGAGAAGCCACATTTCGGAGAACTTTGTTCCAGGTTTTTTCCCTTCTCTCACAGATAGCGATTTATTTGTCTAGCACTATTGTCCTTTTCTTGTGTTTTTTTTGTTTTGTTTTGTTGCCTTGTTAAATAAAATAGTTTTCCCCCTTCACTTTTCTCCGGGGACATTTTCTTTCCCGAACCTGGTGGGGGGAGGGACCTGCCTTCCATCAGGGGATATTTTCTCCTCTGAATTCGTCTCAAACTGGGACAGTCTTTCAACCCAAGATCAAATGTCTTCTGATTAGTATCCCCAAATTACTATTCATGATTCCTTTTTCTCATTCTCTATTTCCCATATTAAGTTTCTGTCATTACTTTGCTTCATGAACTGACACTGTAGTAAATTTATTTTTCAAAATAAAACCGTCAAGCAGTGGGATAAGAGCAGTTGAAAGTTACGATGGCGGCAGAGGTACTGTGAGTTTTACGGCAGCCTTGCTATTGCTACATTTGGTTTACCATATCATTCAACAGTGCAGATGGCTTGACAATTTCATTTTTCGCACCATGCAAATTCTTACAGGTACACAGACTAAATCTTAATATTCAAATTTCCTCATTAAAAAATAAAAGAAAAAAGTGCCATTCTGGTTCCATCCTCTTACTATCATTCAGCACGGACACCAGCAGTGAATAATAAGAAGAATGTAAACATCTGTTTTTTATAGCAGCCAGCCACAAGATTGCTATGTACTTTATGAGCATTACGAGGCAAAGGAGTCAGGCCGAGTATCTTAAGCCACCTGAAACGAGCAAGCATCACTTTGCACTGCAAGCACGCTCCTCAATTTTTGCAATTGTTTTTCCTTGTGTAAATAAATATTACTGAAACAAAAAAAAACAACAAACAAACCAAAAAAGTAAATAAATGGTAAAATGGTAAAATTAAAAAAAATAAAAAATCAAACTTAATGAAATTTCAAAACCAAACAAGACACTTGATCCAACAGTCTTGACTATGATTTAGCTTGATTTTCTATAGATAACCAACACATTATGTATGATCTCACAGGCTCTTCAAGAATTCTCAGGAGAGCAATGTTAAATAAGTATAAATATACTGATAGATTATATTAGCACAAACTAAGAATAACTATGCTTCTCATAGTAAAACCAAAAGCTATAAAGACATTTCATGGGTTCATAAATAAATGTTTCATCCCAAGCTGCCATCTTGTATCATTTGCATATGGCTCACATTTTCAGCGTAGCTCTCATTAAAAAAAAAAAAAGTTAGTTTTTGAATACTTTTTCACCTATACTAATCTATATTACTAGTACTGTAAAGAAGATGTCTACTAATATCATGAATCCATCTGTATATACAAAGGGAAGAAAAATCTAATGACAAAAAAGGTAATAAAGATCTAAATCTCTTTTATAATCTGAATTAATACAAATTTGATGTTTGTCTTCCTGAAAGGCAAGGATTGAAACAAATAAAACAGAACATAGATTATTGAAAATAAATGAGATCTGTGGATTTCTAAAGAGATAAACAGAATGTTTCAATCCAGGATGGTTTAACAAGGTCTATCCTGAGTGCACCTTAAAAATGTCATTGGCATAACGGAGTATTGTTTATGCTGGACTTACGACAGCGTAGGCATGTAAGGAGAAGCAAGGTGGTAATTACCCACTAGGAATCACAGATGAGTAAATTGGCTTACTCGTTTCTTCACCTTCTTCAGAGAGTACACACCTTGCTCCACAAGCATAAAAAGGGAGTGAAAAAAGTCAGACAATCACAGGACACTCTGCTTCACGCTAGTAAAAAAGCCTCCAAAGTGAGTGAAACTGAGCAAAGGAGATGGAAAGTGTGCCTGGAACCTTCCTTTGAGGATCTACAGAATAAACAGCGGCTGTTCTGAAGGGAGGATATTTACACACTGACTTGCTTCTTCATTACACACCAGAGACTCAAGACTATACCTTACAGAACACTGGATATTACTGACACATTGAAAAGAAGATTTGGAGACTTCATTTAAAAATCTGGAAGCAAATGTTGTCTTCACTCAAACACCACACTTTTCCGCTTTGAAAATCTGACCAGTCTTAAAATGAAATTATCTGGGAAATGTTTTCTGAGATGAGCACTCAGTAACATTATTCCAGTTCAAGCTCTATGATGGCACTCACTCAATCTTTTCTGTTTTTTTCTCTGAATAATGGACACAAATGTGGGTTTAGGATAGTGCTTTGTGAACACATCTGTAGGCCAGACTTCAGATTTAAAGCTCCTTCTAGAACTTCCTTGGTTTGACCAGTTTTAGATTGGTAAAGCACACTACCTGGATAATATGCTCTCCTTGCTCATTATCTTAGCAACAATCAACTCATCTACTTCTAGCACCTTTGGGAGGAAGACTTGCATTCTTTTCCCAGCAAGAATTTTTGTGAGAGAACAGTGAAAACAAGACAATGATTGTTACCTACAGTCTATTTATATGCAATCATGTTCCACAGGGCAGCTAAGATCCCAGGTTAATAGAAGTTTTCAAGGACACACACACAAAAGACTCAGCTGAACCTATGATTCTGCGGTCAAGAAAAATGTGAATTACACTGACAGAAAAACCTCATCAGGTAGATACTGGAAATCATGAAGAGGAAGTGGCAAACAAAAATTGAAAAAAATAAACAAACCTGCACAAGGAATCATGAGGACTTTTGACCTTGGCAAACAAAGGGACAATACATATGTCCCTGGAAAAACAATGGAAGGAACTTTGAAGAGAAAGCAGGTGAAAAATGCCTGCAACAGAAAATCCAAGCCTCATATATCAGCTAGAAAGCACAAAACTAGCTGGTCTGAAAGCAGAGAGCATAAGCTGAAGGTGGTGAGGAAGGAAAAGAATTCAATATTCTGACTTCTAAGAGCACAATTCTACTGCTCTAAATAATGCTATTTAACTTCCCAGACAGAAAATAGAGAAGTTCCTCTCCTCCTTCTCTTTTTTTTTGTTATTTATAATGTACATATTACCGAATAAACTCATTCCTCTAAGACCTAACAGGAGTAACTCAGCATTGAGTGAAGAGCTAAATAATAATAATACAATATATTTTGAGGTCACTGGGAAGGAAAAGAAAGCAAGTATAAGATTAAGCTTGGTCATTTCTGTCTGAAGCTCAGGTAATGGATTCCTGTACTATCAAGGCAGAGGTGTGGAATGCATAGGGTAGTCCCTTTGTTCTATGTAACGATGAGGAAAGGAATACCTACAGAATAATATTTGTATTCTCCCATGAACCTTGCACTCAAAAATCAAGAGGGAAGGAGATTTGGAAGTATCTTGATCATTATTCCCCATCTTACCAACTTCTCAGAGTTTATGGCATGAAGTTTATATTATGGCAACAGAAGTAAAAGCATATGTTATATCGAAGTCATGTAAATAGAAAACATACTATAGGAATGTAATTTTCCTTATGATTCACATAGAAAATACAATTTCCCTATTAGTAAAATATAAACTTCATATTCAATGTGCTGTTAAATAGTGTTTCTCCATGTTACTAAACATTTTCCATTTACAATTCCCATGATGATGTTTCCATAGTGAATGAAATGCTATTTCTATCTCCCTGTTAATGATTCTACTTGTAAAAATGAAGTCATTTTTGATATAACAACTTAAAAAAAAAAATCTACTTTCTGATAATGAATGAACAAGTGAATCACTCACAATACTAAGTGGCTGAACAATTTTTTCACCTATCTATTCAGTTTCTTCTTCCTTCTCCCAGATTATCTTATAAAATATACTTTACATGTTTTTTATTCTTTTGTTGATAAGTGGGTGTTTATTTGAAATATAGATTAATTTTCTCATATAAATTAGATGCATGTTCAAGAACCTTAATTTTGAAGAACATTTCATGCCTGAAGTGAAACTTTGGAAAGAATGATTAGCAACAATTCAATCCATACAACATATTTTCTGGAGTTTGTGCATCTTTCAAAATACTAAATACACATCTATGAAAAAAAGATTTTTTTTCCCACCTGAAACTCTTAGCATCACAGTTCTCAGAAATTGTACAGAAATGTACAGAAATTAGTACAGTGAAGTACAGTGAGATATATACAGCACAGATCACATTTAAATATATGAAAATTTCATTTGTAAAAAGGAAGAAGAGTAAAGGGAACCACAAAACATAACCAAAAACCAAACCAATATGTAACTGTGTTCATTCTTGCTTCCTAATTCACATTTTTTCAAAAAGGATTTCATAGTAGATCACTGCTTTGCTATGTCTCTTATTTATACTTCAAAATTTTTACTAATTATGACAGTGCAAATGATCTGATATTCTGAAGGATAAACATAAATTAAAGCTGTAGTCGTCAAAATGAGAACATGTAACTCATATACTCTTCATTTTGCTACCAATTTGCAACACGATTTACAAATAAACAGGGTATGTTCCAAGAAATCACCACAGCCAAAAGTATTACACAAAATCTTACTTTTCTTCTCTACTTACCTTTAAAGAAGACAAAATTTCCCTCACTGTTTTCATAAACTGCATCAATGCTGGGAGGCAGTCCCCTCCAGAAGTAGGTAATCTGCATGGGGTATCCATCCATCACCCTGTTGTTTCTGACTCGCCAAAACCATTGATCCTGGAAACCAAATATATGTCTCTTACTATGCTTTGAGGAATTTATATGTGCTCAGTTGTTGTCTTGAAAATACTGAACAGCCTATCCTAGCATTTTTAAAGCATGACCTTTCGCTGTTTGCATAACCATATTTGTGTTAGCATTCCTGTCACATCCACACATTGCAAATGTTTCAGAACTAGCTTTTCCCTGAGGTGGGAATAAGCTACCCATGTGAACAGTGTGTTTGTGGTAGATAGCCTTCAGCAGACCACACAGTATGCTGTATGGGATGATGTAACTTTCTCAATATCATTCTTATAAGGGGCCCAACTTAAAATGCGTTGACTGACTACAAGGGATTTTAGATCAAACCATAGGAATATGTGTAAGCCTAATACCATGGGACTACACACAGGCTTTGAAGACCAGCTACTCCTGTGCCTACTAACAGTGCAAGGTGGATAGATAGAGCTCTAACATTACTACATCAATCTGGCAAGAATTACACTTTGGTGACAACTTTACTGTGTAATATTAAATAGAATGGTTAATACTATATCCAGTTACAGGTGCTAAATCCAGTGTCCTGGTAAATTTCTCTTATCTTGTTGTCCTTTAAAATGGCTTCTCCCTTGGGGATATGCTATTGCTTTAAGTGAGAGTCATATGAAAGTTGGACTGATGAGGAATGTTCAAGTTGAGAAATGCGTATGCGACACATTAGGTGGATGTTGATAAAGATGTCATTGTACCTCTTCTACTCTTATAAAAACAGTTCCAGTTCAATCAGTATTTCGAGACGAAAGATGGGGTAAGCAAATAGTTAACTTTTTACATACTGCACATTTTCACAGCATTAATATTATATAGAACAACACCACATAAATGATAAAGAAAGTACTATTCTGTGAGATACCTGCCACAGTTTTATATAGCAGTTCAGCCTTCTCTCTGTATAGGTCAATTTGCCAAGCAAAGGAGATCGGTGCTCTTATGAGAACTGGCACGGCTCAGAGAGAAGATTAATACTTTGCAGCAGCAGGCTTATGATGAACTGTATTTATTATCTTTCCAAACTTGAGGTCACAGCTCTCTTTAAGTGTTTATCTTTCCAATCACTCGATAATTTATACAAATACAAAACAGCTCAATACATATATACAAAAATACACCTTAATCACGTGCATAAATGAGTCTAAAATTGAAAAATTTGAGTCCCTGATTTCTGAGAACGTGAGTATTAAAAAAAGTTCATATAGCTTAGACAACCTGAAAAATATATTGAAAAGTTGCAATTGTCTGGAAATAATACTACCAAATCCCTTACATTTTTTCATGTCTAGCAATTTCATGGCTAGTGTAATACAGTTGCACCATTCTCACCTGTTTAGACTCCTCTTTGCAGCTTTCATTGTTTTTTTTATTGTATGATGTATTATAACATTTAAGGAAGGTCAGTAAAGCATTTTTTTTAGGATTAATTGGCTAAATTCAAGTAGGAGAACTGGCGAAAGTGAGGTAATACAACTTAAGAGATACAACTATTTAGGAAGGCCTAACCAAAGCATGTGTTCTGAATGTTGGAACAGATAACGTCATCCTTTGATATTTTTTTTACAGCATGCAGATAAGACAAGAGGGCTTTGAAAAAATGAAATTAGTGGAAATACCATCAAAGCAGACATTTGGAAATATTCTTTTCATGGAAACAGTAATAAATGCTTGAAATGGATTTTCAGGTCATCTTTTTTAAGCATCATTAATTTAGGAATGACTTAGGGAGGAATGATGTAATGATAATTTTTGATAGACCAAAGAGTTCGTTCTCCTCTCCAAACTTCTGTAATATCCTCAAAACTAGGCAGTGTCTAAGAGATCACTCATTAATGTTTAAAAAAGGACAAACAAACAAGTAACAAGCTGCAGTGATTTTCAGTACAATGGAATATTCCAGTCTTGACTTTCTTCACTCCAAGATAGGGATAACCCTTTTTACTTGTCTGAATTTGGTGGCAAAAGCACATCTTAGAAAATAATATTTACCTGCAGGAAGGAAAATATCCAGCTGTCATAAAATGTCCAGCTCAGAAGGACATTGATCAAGTTGTGTGTACAAAATAAGCAAGATGTTTAAAGCTGAACAAAGGCTGACTTCTTCGCTGAATACTAAGGGACATAAAGACACCTAATCATTTCATTGAACAAAGGTTCGGGCTTTCAGCAGTTTCCCAGTGCAAAGCACATACTCCCAGAAAGTCTGGACGTCAGTACTGTAGACAGAGCTTATAACATTCTAGGTTGGCAAACCAATCTCAACTTTCAGCTAGTACACCAAAGCAGATCTTGCAAATCACATTAATGTGTTACAAGAGAAGGATTTCTGCAGTTCTAATGACAAAAAAAAAATCTTCTTTTGATCAAACTCCATTGTCAAATATTCAATCAATTTCATTGACTTTAAAAAAATCCAACAAAACAACAACAAAAAAAACCAAACCAAACATCTTCAAAATTTAAATAATCATGGTTATATTTAATAGTTCACAAACTTCCAAGTGTTAAGATAGATGTGGCCAGAGTAGCAAGCAATCATTTTAGTTTGGGCAGTACTGCACAGCTGATTGGCTAATACTATCCCATCATGGTGGTTTCTGGTATGTCAAGGTGTCAGTGCAGCAATCTCGGTAAAGAGATTAAGCATGCATTCTTGAAAGAAGCTGCCTCTGTAACAAACACAGATTTCACAGTGCTATGAAATCTGCAAAATCTGCAAGTCGACAAAGATCCTCTTCTTCAGTGTGAGTTATGTTTCAGCCCTAGTGATTTGTGGAATATATTTGCATTAACTCATTTTGATAACAAGACCAATAAAATTATATTCTGCAGATTTTGTATTGCATTTTATGTCAAATGTTGCATTTCATACTTAATATTAGCTATTTGCAGCATAATAGTATTCTTATTCAGTTTTTGCTCAAATCCCTTAGCAAACCAGTAATTTGCCTTGCTATAAGACAATTAAAATCTTCACAGTGATACAATTATGGCAAAGCTGGAATGTTTGATTCATGCAACCTAATCCCAGGAATTTATTTTTAAATGTATGTATGTATGTATACATGTATGTATGTATACATGTATGTATACATATCCATACGCTTTCAACAAGAAATAATTAAAAGTATCAGACAAAAACATTAATTCAGCAGGGTGTTGATGTTTATCCATATCCATCCAGGACAGGCACAAGACTTTTTACCTGAGACTGGTTACAAAAGATCCACACTGTGCTAATCTTTTTAGAGATACTTCCAACAGAAATGGTATCTAAAATGGTTATCATGAAAAATTATGAATCTTCAAGATATTATTTTAATATGTACCTTGTTACTTTCCAAATTCTACAAAGAAATGAGGCTACTACTTCTGTACTTAACGGTACTAGATTACTGTTCAGTGAGTTACATAAGTAGAACTGATTTGACCATTTATAAGCCTACAATGTAAAATCAAGTGTTTGGAAATGAATCACCAAACCCAGCACAATAAAGGTCCTAAGGTAAGCTCCATTTGGCTGTTTACTTCTCTATACTGATTACAAAGGCAATCTAGAAACCCAGTCCTCTTTAGATATCTAGAAAGTATAAAGTGGGCATCTAAATGCAAGTGAGATAGATAAATCCTGTCCATTCTCTATTTTTTGTCTCCTGGGTTCAACCTGTCACAATGTAAAGAACTTAAAATCATAAGGATGATCACACAGGGCTAGATCAGGGTTCATCCAGGTCTGTATCCTGTCTTCAGTGGAGTCACTAGCAAGTTAATAGATAAGACTTCAGTCAATGATGTGGTCAGGCCATTGGATTATTCTGTTGTACATCCCTTCCAATGGCACTTTTCTACTCTACTCCTATGCTATGCTATGCTACCTTTGCTGTGCTAATATATTCTTTTGACGATAAAAACAAAGGGAACATGTACCGACACCTCTCTGATATACTCTGCCAGTCACCCCACCACTTGTGCTTCAGGGACGTCCTGAAACAAAGGTGATCATTTTGTGATGAAAAGCACCTGATGAACTTCTACTCCTTTGGCCTCCTTCCTAAACACATGCAATCTTAGAACATCCACACCTACCTGCAGAAATGTGTATGACAAGTTAACAATGCACGGTGTGAAAAGTCATAAGCAATCAGTGACATTCACAGCCGCTCACTGGTATTTGGCTTTCACTCCCATTATTTCTTTATCACCATGAATAGTAGCACTTCGACTGCAAGATCTAATCCAAAATCTTTGCTGCTTCATATTAAAACCACTTTGTAGACTGAATCGTTCTGCTTGTTTTCAGGAAACCTTTCTATACTGTAACACATCTGGCCAATATAAAGGATCTGTGGCTTGAAATCAGATATTCCTGTGCCATTGCCATTAATCTCTCAATATTCCTTTCTGAAGCATAATTGTGAACAGAACACACTATGCTCTCTCTTCTGCTGACGGAATCCTGTAGACACCTTATTTTCATGCTCTATTTTCAGAAGATTTACATGTTATTGTGATAACGATGAACAATGGAGTATTGCTCATCAGCAAGGACCCCACAGGTTTCCAGAGAACTAAATTTTTGGAAGTGTATAATTTTAGCATTTTTGTGGTCTTATTTAAACAGACAGAACAGGCACATGATTTGCGCATAAATGTATTTTTAGAGATAGACAGATCAACAAGAATCAAGAAATATCTGGAAATGTCCAAGAGCAGAATTGGAAGTTTGGATCATTTATAAAATTGGGCAAGGTAGATGTTGGTAGAGGTTGATAGAATAACTTCTTTACGTAAATTTAATTTTCCTGGCTAGTTTTCATATGAATATATCAGACTCAATTCCAGAGTTCAAACTCTGGAACTCAAGAAACACTAGCATGTGGCTGTAAAGAATGTCAAGGATCTTTCTGAAGTATCACATGGGATAGGCTCAACTTATAGAAAGAATGAATCATTTCAGCCCATATAACTAAATATACCTAATTTATTTTAAACAAAGTTATATTTACCAGCAATTTTATCATCTGCATTTTGATAAACAGGTATAATTACTGAAAATGTGTTTTCAGCACAGGTCAGCTATTACTGAAATTCAAAAGAGGCACAGTCCAAGAGAAAGCATATTCACTCTAAAAAAGCTCTTTCACACTTGACGTGAATAGCTTGACACAGTTTGTCTGACAAAACAGTGTATTTGATTATACTGAATAAATACAGTTTTGTCTCTTTTGAGAAATACTATGTATTGAAAAACTGTTTGTCTTTCCCAGTATAATGGTTAAATATACTTTTAGTTATTTCATTTCCCCCAAACACATTAACTCCTGCAGACAGGTTGAACACAGGATATGTCACATGCACTCCAATTCCAAGCCTGATAAACACATACATCGAATGCACAGCTTTTAGTGCCTTTCCTTGCTGGCTAGCAAATGCCTTTTTGTAAACATCAGTAGTTACCTAATAGCTCCAAACTTAAGGATTGCTCCTGTGCAGCTGGGATCTTGCATAATAATGAATCATTAAATATGATGATGATAGACTTACTAAATAAATTAAACTTGGACTATTATTCCCAGTTCAAAAAGCAGAAATGAAACAAACAAACAAAAAAACCCCACAACTAAAATTAAATTGAAAAGTGTGCAATATATCTAAGAATCAGAATATGGGCATTGAGTAAGGAGAGACTGTAAGCTGTTTCAGAAACAGTATTATGGATAAAGAGCAATAGCAGGATGAAGAAGTCACTCTGTTATGAAATTTGTTTTATTTAAAAGATGAGATACTTCTGAGTAAAAAAATACTATAAAGCTTTTTCAAGAAAAACTAAACAGTGGTTATATATAAATCATTCTGCAGTCAGTAAATGCTTTAGGTATTTTTTCTTGTGTGTATATAACTGATTAGATGAAGGGACTAAATTATAGTACCTTGTGTATGATCATAGCAAACACATTCCTCATAAAAGCACTAATTTAGTAATGACTTGGAGAATCCTGAATGGAAGAGTGTATTAGAATCCAAAAATCTAACTCATAATGAATAGTTTTCATACTTTATTGCTATATAGTCTCTTTCTAATTTTAAAATACACTGATTTTAGCTTTTTAGTAATGATTGTGTTAACTTGTTCTTTATGTTTGATTCTATGAACTCTTTTAGCAAAGTTTCTAGACCAAAAATTTGTAACTTTCCTTTTATTTATTTCTATTTGATGCTAGTAAGCATTGCTGCCACCTCTCATTTATTTATTTATTTATTTATTTAT
>VWZK01001276.1:662-105551 GCA_013396935.1 Baryphthengus martii
TTCTGTGCTAAGTGTTAAAGTATTAATATTTAATTAGTCAACTCAGAGCAAAGAGATGGTGATCTTGCATCTGCTGGTCCCACAGACAGAAACCACTCATTTTGACCTGGGAAGGTTCCGTATGTACCTATAAATACATCTCTGTCTATTAATTGGACTGAGTTCAATATAACAGTATATTCTGACTTCAGAGGTGCTTAATTCATCAGCTTGCTATACTTTTGTTATTTTTTTTATTTTTAATATAATTTTAAGTTGTTTCTGACTGCCTGTATAGGATAAGGAAGCTCTTTTGTATGTAAGGAAATTAGCTGGTTTTCGCTATGTTCTAGAGGCAAAGTTGGATTTTAAAGGGAGAGTTTAAATATTACATGTTAAATAAAGTAGGACAACTCTGCTTGCCAAAGCTTCTGGTTATCATTCTTTCTCTTCTTGGTAGCATTTATACTTGGAAGAAAAGAGAGGTCTTTCAGTTTTTGCAGAGCATGATTTCTTCTTGGTAATATAAACATTTTTGTGATAGGTGAGAATATGGTAATTGAAAAGCCAGCTGAGGTCTCAGAGGGTCTGGGCTGAGTTACTAGTTATGTGGTATGGGGATCTGTAAACGTTAATGCTACAGGCTTAGCAGGAAGAGCTGTTCCTTGTATTTGTATTTTTTTCACGGTGTTCCTTTCTTCCTTCTTAAGTAACAGAAGTGCAGTCTTTTCTTAGGGTGTGATTGGTTTACCAAGCTTTAGATGTTTTGTTACAAGTCTTAAATTTCTGCTACAGTTTTACTTTTTCCACTGGAGAACAGACTAAGTCATGAAAGACAGGAGTTATCATTAGCCCTCTGTTTTTGAAGAACAAAAATCTGTTACATCAGTAGTAGGAAATAGAATAGATAGTAGGACAAATTCAGGGAAGATGTATGAATTCAACTGTGTAAAAGGCATTAAAAGGAAAATAGAGAAGTGCATACGTAGGCTTCTTAGCATGTTAGCTAGAGAGAGAAGCTCTTGTTTTAATTATATTAGAACTTTCTTGTTTCATGTGACGGTGGAGTTGTTAAAAGTATTTGCTTGAAAAGCCTTGTGCAATTATCCAACCTTAAAATTCCAGAAGTTAATTTCTACCTTCATACCCTTCCATTTGAATATAATTTTAGTCTCCTACAAGCTGACAAGAAAATACCTTACCGTCATAGCTTTGGGAGAAAAGAAGAAACTATGTAGATTTCCTAATCATTCTTCTTCCTTTACATCATATGTTGTGCATAGCTATTCATGTAGATTTTACTGGTTGGTGTAATGGGTTGTGAAAATAAATATCAAAAACTGAGAAAGGGACAGGAGTTACATGTTGTTGGCTAAGTATGTCTTACTCTTTTCAGTCTTTTCTTCTACAAGAACATTGTAAGATGACTGAGAGGTGGTGTTTAAAACAATAAATAGAATGAATACAAGATTTTCCACTTACTGTATCAAAGCTACCATAGAACAAAATGAATGATGGTTAAATTATTTTTTTAGATTAATAAAACATTTGTTAGATTTACATTACTGACTTTAAGATTAAGGAACTGAATTTAGTTTATTTTTTTAAGCATAATTTTTCATCTTGGTAGACTGTGAATTTATTTCTTTTTTTTTTCCCTCAGATTGATCTTGCATTACAATTTTCATATATTTTTATGACATTATTTTCAATATCTGACATTTACTTCTTGTATCTAAGCAAGATCTGTGTAATACTCCGTCTGCAACTTTCATATGTACTCTGGAAAACACTGAAGTAAAGATACAGATGACACAAAGGGTGAAAGTTTAAAAAGATGTGAGCTTTTTTCATTTTCAGTGAATTTTTTTTTCCTTGAATTTCTTCTAATTCATCCTTATTTATACACAGCCATGAAGTCACTGGGATCTTAACTGTTTCTGTATGTTGGCAGCAAGATATAGGGTATTACGTAAAGTAGTTATTAAGGCTTCACATCTGTATTCTCTACAAATGCGTGTTGTCTTAATAGACGTGTTTTGGTTTAGGAATTTGCAAAATGTGTCATCTAGTGCTATTTTTCAGTAATTTTTTCAGTATTTTTTTTTTATCCAAAAATATATTTTATTTCTCTTGGAATGTCAATTTTTTAAATTAGAAAAGGTACCTAGTCACAAGGAGGAGCCATCAGACATAAAATCTTGGGTGCTTCTTACCTTGCCTCATTGCCAAGCTGAGCTCCAGAACTTTGAATTCATCCTAACTCTTTAGACAGCATCCCCTTTTCCTTGTTAGTAGCTTATCTACCTGGCGCAGTTGCTGTAGTGACCGCATTTGATTCCATTCTCCAGACTGACCAGATTTTCTCTTAGGGTAAAACTCAGCAGCCAGGCAAGATGAAAAATCAGTCTTCTCTTGTTTCCATTAAATAACGTACATGCCACTCAAGGAAGCCATGAGAATAGTCTTGAAGATCCTTGTCCTTCCTGTTGTCCTCTTGTGCTGTGTCTTGTTTTCCAGTTTCTCAGATCTTTATTCTAAATTTTGTTTCATCTGAAAGCTGTGTTTCTTGGAAGTACCAAAATAATTTAGTCTAATTCTTGTAAAATACGTTTAAATTGATGAGAAAAGTAATAAGAATTTTTAAAAAGGCCACAAAGAAACACTTCAAATCTGAAATAATAGGAAATTGACAGATGGAGAACTGCAGAGGGTCTTTGTGCAGAAGGGCAGAGCGATAAATGTTAGAAGGGGGAATGGAAAATAATCTTTGTGACTGTGGACGAAGACAGAAGAGGAGTTTAGGGTCAGACCAAATCATTATAGGCTGTGGCCATAGAGGAAGACTGCACCAGTTGCAGACTAGGAAAATTTGTATTTGTTTTTTTTCTGCTAGAGATGTTTAGCTCTGTTAGCATGACGAGGAAAGAAGTGTGAATTTCAGCACATGTTCTACTGTGTTAGCAGCAGGAGTTCTGATTATAATTAGAAAGAACTTCAAGTCTCTTGTATTTCCTAGAAGGTAGTAGGGAAGATTGTCTGGTACTTGAATATACTGTTCTAATTTTCTCTGTTGTATGCTGAACAATTAATACAAAAAAAAATCCTAGCAGCCAGTCATAACAGCATTGTAATACTGACCTGTAAAACAGTGATACAAAATTCAAAATGAAGTTGTTCCCTACAAGGAATCAGGTACTGAGGTAATAAATGATTGATTTATTGTCTTAATCGCAGTCTACCTTTATTTTTTTGGCTTCAGTAGCAGTACATGAATATTATTTCGTTGTATAGTTTATATGACTAAACTTGATTAACATTGCCTCTTTCTGATACAGAGCTATGATAAATGTTTTCTTGGCTCGTCGGAGACTGCGGATGCTAATAGAGTGTTCTGTGGCCAGCTTGGAGCAGTGTATGTATTTACTGAAGCACTCAACCCAGCACAAATTTTTGCAATACATCAGTTAGGACCTGGATATAAGGTAATAAAGGATCTTAAAAAATGTTAAATTCAAAAACAAGGTAATTGATAGATATAGCTGGAAGATATGTATGCATGTAAAGCTATGTGAATTGTTTTCAGCAAAACAAAAAATATTTTTTAAATTTCCGCCATCTTTAAAAAAGATGGAAGTTGTTGCTTTGAAGCATAGCCGAGATACGTTTCTGTGTGAAATTTATGATTCTGGGTTATAATCAGATTAGAGAAATTTTGCATTTGGTACACTCAATACTAGCAGAATAACATTCTTCTCTACTGTTTCTGTGGAAAAGCTGTGTTAAGAAAAATTAACATTTAACAAGGCATAATAAATCAATTCTGCTCAACTGTTGGGGCTGAAACAAAGTAACAGTTGAGCTGAAGTAAGAGTCCAGCTTTTTACTCGTGCTTTGCCAGTGACATTTAAGGGACAGTTTGGACAAATTAATGGTGCATGTATAAACTTGGATGTCTATGAATAATCACTTATGAATAATCACTCGTGTCTTGGAATAGCTGTGTACAATATTATTTCATCAAGAAAAACAACGCAGATACTTTGCAGAAGTCTGCAGAAAGTGCCTACTGAAGAAGGCTTGAAAATGAATCTAGCCCCAGCTAAATGCTATTGAATTTCTGCCACTAATTATTCCAAAATTTTCTCATTTCTGAAATTTACAGTATGATACGAAGTAGATTTTCAATTTTTTATTATATATCATGCACTCTGAAAATAAAAACTTCTTAAAATAGCAAGTAAAAATCAACATTTAGATTCTAATAATATTGATTTGGTGTGCTGAAAATAGTTGCTCTAAATCATTTTTTGACAGCTAACACGTGAACGACAGTGACAGTTGAAAATGTCTTATATGGTATGTATGTAGTGTGGATAGCCAAATATACGTCAAGGTTACTTAGAGAAGACGAAGTCTACTGCATATGGTTGATGGTTAAAACCCAGCCTGAAACTAAAAATGTACAGTCGTTCAAGAGAAGTGTATCCCCTGTGCAAACACAGAGTACCTTATACCAAACTTAATACTGTCTTTTGTTAAACAAATATTTCTGCAAATATTTTTTTGGTCATAAAAAAGAAAGCAGTGTAACCTTACACTTAGTAAATGTTGTGTAGTTGTACGAATTTATGAAGTTCCTGGATTTTCAGAAATATACTGAAGTGATATCAAATAGGAATAAGCTTTCATTTGTTTCAAGAAGTGTAACATTATTATGTGATATTGTGTGAGTGTTGAAGGGGTTCATAAGGCATACACGCTTTCACGCTAAACGGCATTTCCAGTAGTTACTGCACTAACCTTCTGTGTTGTCAAATGACCTTGCTTGATTCATAGGCTTCCCTTAAACTACATTTCTTCACACCTGTACCTTCTGACTGATTTTTGTAAAATGTAATTTAGATGTACTCGAATACTTTGGGACTATTCTTCTTTGGTATATCATGGTTTTAGGTTTAGGTCGTGTTCCCAGCACAGGTAATGCCTCTTTCCTCTCTAGAGTAGTTTCCTTCCTTGTCTAAGAATCTGAAAGTATATTTAACCAAGAGCAGTTAAAAGGAGTAGGTTCCTAGAGCAAGACCCTAGAAATAACACAATTTCTTTCTTTAATTTCCTTATTTCCAAAAATTAAGACAAAATAGAACCCTTTTTTTCTCACATTCTTCCAGCTGAAGATCTACCCACAATGTAAAAAAGGAACCACATTCTGTAGTTTAGAGACCTCAGGGGACTGATTGTGGCTTTCACTCAAACTTGCCTCTATAATGTCTCAGTTAAGTCTCTTTCTGTAAATTCTTCCAGATTCTGAGAGAATAAAATAGGGCCATCAGTTAACAACACTTCAGTATGGCATTTCATAGTCCAAGGGAGCCTGAATTAGCACATAGCTTAAATTGCTGGACATTAGAGATCACATTCTTGCTCTTACCCAATTTGGTGATGCAAAATGGCTTTCAGAAAGTTTTCTTAAGTAGTTCACTACATGTCCTATTCATAGCAATTGTTGGTACTCTTAGCCAACTGGAAGAATCAACTGTTCAATTTTTCCCAAAGAACAACTATTCTAGATGCATTAAGAATTCCACTTGTGCTAAAGCTTTTCTCTCAAGCAAGGATTATTCAAAATACTTGAGAATTTTTGGAGAATGTCATCGTACAGATTTTTTATTTTTTTTTTTCCAATGGCTGTGATAGTTCATTTGATTTACAATTCTTATTTTAGTCCACGATATCCCAGGTTTCTGACACTTTAGGGGACATGACCATCCTTTATTTAGTGTTCTACCATTAAGACCTCTGGAATACAGAGAAATCTGCATACTCTACCAAAATACCAGGTCTCAGGCCAATGCTGTAGGCACAAATCTGTGAATATATGTAGTATGTAATGTTGCAAATAACACCAAAGCTAAAGGTACAGGGGAAGGGAGATGTTGATCTAGAAAGAAAAGTGAATCTGTTGCACCTTCTCCCACCCCTATTCTGTGATGTAGGTCGTTAAAATAAGCTTTAATTCTTATTTAAATATAATGCTTATATAATTTTTATGTATGTTGTATTTACTACACATTACGTGCTTATTATAGAAACAGTTCATAATGCTTCCATGCTGGTCTTGCTCAGCATGTCTTTCTGAATGCATTTAGTTGTAACCAACATGTCTTAATATAAAAAAACTACTCATTAAGCAAGTAGATAGTTTACTTTGAAATACTAAATATTGTTGTAGTGAAAGGCATTTTTTTTAACAAAAAGCATTACATTGCTTGTCTTAGTAGCGATATTGAAAACCTTCCACACTTGGTAACTATTGCATAGAAATGACATGTAATCAAACTTTTAGGAGAGGAAGAGATGAAAATATACTGTCAGTAGGACTATGTGATTTGCCTCTTCCCCATTAAATCTTCCCAAATTCTTCCCACACAGTATCTTGAAATTTTTTTCATTATATTTATTAAAAACATAGTAGAATTCATTATTTGCATTCCCAGTTTTTATCTATAATAAAGTATGCTCATTTTGATTCTTTTAGTTGCTGAACAGGACTTACACCCTACTGTGTTGATGCTTTCAGTTGCTAGAGATTGCAGAAAGAAAAAGGAAATGAGAGCAACATCCATGCTCTTGCTTTGCTTTTTCTGGTACCCATCCTTGATCCCAGGCAGCAAAGAACATACAAGTGTGTGTCTGCTGGGATCCTGAAGAGCTGATAAAGACAGAATAGAGGGGCAAGGAAGGTAATGTGGAAGCAATGCATCTGATAGCAGTGTTTGAGACTGTTTATAAAGGGGTATTTTGGCAAAGCCATGTCCTAATAGCCCCATCAAATCTGTGCCACTTCTCTTAACCCTCCCATATCCATTTTAAAACCAGTTATCCGATTATTCCATATGTAGCTGCATCTTAGTTTGCTTGATCAGTGCTGCAGTATCGATCTTTTTGTCACGTACAAAGGTTGGAGTAAAATGTATTCATGCACACACAGACACACACAAAATACTCTTGAAAATTCAAATTTGCTCAAGCAAATTTTATACAAGATAATATTTTATGTATGATCGCTGAACCTACAGTAGCAAAATGACATGAATGGTAAATCAAAAAACAGCACCTTCGCTGCTAAAGGAAAGGGGGGAATTGTTTTAAGTAGTGATTCTGATGAAGCACAGCTGATTTTACTGGAGAAGACAGTAATTCTCAGCTCTCTCTATTCAGTCTTTCGTACTTGTAGGAGCAACAACTATCCTTTATGCCTTCTTTATGAATCCTGTATATATTTTTACCATATAGTATTTAAGACCAGGCTGGATGAGGCTCTGAGCAACCTGGTCTAGTGGGAGGTATCCCTGCCCATGGCAGCGGGGTTGGAACTAGAAGATCTTTATGTTCCATTCCAACTCAAGCCATTCTATGATTCTATGCTAAATCTAAGGCTTTTTTTTTTTTCCGTGCGTTTATGCCCTCACAGTGCTTGCACAAGTTCACAAAGTTGCATTCCTACAGTGACCGGTAGCTTAACATTTACAATTTGAGCTTGTATGCTTGACAGCTTCTGCTATCCTGTGGTTGTGTTTTCCTGAGTCCCCAGTACAGTATGGATATACTGAATTTCTTTTCTCCTTCTGTAGATCAATGTTAGTAATCAAGTAGTATCATATATCGGAATTTGTAGCCTCTCATTTCATTCTATTATAATATTCTTTTAGAGGGGAGACTTTCATTTCCAATTTATTATTATTATTCTTGTTAGGCTTTGATGACAGAATTATCATTTAATTCTTATTTTTCTTAAAAAAATGTGAGGTAGTATTATATTGATTCTTAAATTATTTATGCCTGGTTTCAAAATAGTGATCTCTGGTAAATTCTTGAGGGCATAATAAACCCTGAAAACTAGGAGGTGGATTAATGCGAACATTTATTTATAAAACTTATTTTATTTTCACTTAAGGACTTTAGGAATTTACAAAAATTAATGGTAATGAAATGATACAAGTTTTGTGTTAAAGCACTTTGACTTATTTAAAAAGGCAAAGTTGCGAAAACTATGTAGATGTAAAACATTCTGAGCTTTAGCATCTCACAAAGCTTAGAGCCATGAAAAATTTTCTGGGTAAGAAGTGTTTTCGTGTGGTAAAACATGCAGAATGCAGATATCTTGCAAATCAATGAAACCGCTAAATTATTTCTCTCTCTGCAGAAAAGTACACAGACTTATCTGTATAGTTAAAAATACCCTCTGGAACGTCATCACGTTCCTCAGGACAAATCTGTAATCTGTAGACATAAGTGAGATGTAGGCAGCCATGTCAACAGAGAGCCAGCTCTCAAGCTGTAATATTCATACACTGGGTTTTTCTACTTCAGTAAGTAGTAGAACAGGAATGTGTTTCTAGATTAAAATGCTTAGTGCTGAGGGCTGAATACGCACAGTGCGTATATGTTAGGGGTTTTACTTCAGATTGGTTGTAGTCTGATCCTTTGGGCTGAGTGACTATCACATTAGAGGACATAGGTGTTTCAGCCAAAAGGAAGTCCCTTTGATTCTGAATGGCTTTGCAGTATGAACAGAACAGTAAGTGGGGATCACTGGAAGTGTCCGTACAAAATGGTCTCCTAACCCAAACAGAAATCACAGAATGGTTTAGCTTGCTGGATGGGGCCTCTGGAGGTCATTTGGTTCAACACCCCTGCTCAAGCAGGGCTACCTAGAGCCAATTTACCAACACCATGTCCAGACAGCTTTTAAATATCTCCAAAGATGATGACTCTACTTCCATGCTGGGCACCCTCACAGTGAAAAAGTGTTTCCTGATGTTCAGAGGGAACCTCCTGTGTTTCAGTTTTTTCACCATTGTTTCTGGTCCTGTTACTGGGCACCACCAAGAAGAGCC
This sequence comes from Baryphthengus martii, assembly GCA_013396935.1. Classification (NCBI taxonomy): domain Eukaryota; kingdom Metazoa; phylum Chordata; class Aves; order Coraciiformes; family Momotidae; genus Baryphthengus; species Baryphthengus martii. Next base: position 9,542 of record VWZK01001276.1, read on the forward strand.
TGACTTCATCTTCTTTGCACCTTCCCTTCAGATATTTGTACACATTGATGAGATACCCCCTAAGGCTTCTTTACTGCAGGCTGAGCAGTCTCAGCTCTCAACCTTTTCTCCTAGGAGAAATGTTTCAGTCCCTTCATGATTTTAGTGGCTTTCCATTGGACTCTCTCCAGTAAATCATATCTTACTTGTACTGGGGAGCCCAAAACTCCAGATATGACTTCACCAGTGCTGAGGAGAGGGGAAGGATTACCTCCCTCCTCTTGCTGGCAACGCTCCTCCTAATGCACCTAAAGATAGCATTGTGCAACTTTGCCGAATGTCAATTAAACCATTGACTTCCCATTTGTGTGCATTTGCCATTGCTATTTGCATTCTCTATTGTGGTCCCCGCACCTCATACATTATCAGCATGGCATTCCTGTCTCCCTTCTGTTTGACATTACCAAGAATGGGGCAGGGCTGATTGACAGATCTGCTCTAAGGGTTCTCTAGCAGCTGTAGTCAGGTGCCTGATCTATTCAGCCTACATCAATCTTACAACACACATCCAAATGGATGCTTGTCAGAAGACCTTACATTGCCATGTGGCAGTCGCTTGAGCAGATACACTTTCCCATCATTTGGCTGTAAGCAAGAGAATTTTGTCAGAATTTGCAGCCTTGAGAACTCTGCAAAAGTTGGATGGCTTTTGTGGGTTTACATAATTGGTAGGAACCTGCAATTTGTTTGGAAAGAGGAGCTGATAGCCTATAAATTGCCTATTTTAATTCCTTTAACCTGGATAACCAAAACCCTAGTGATAGTACTTTCAATAGTTTCATGATATAAGATACTTACTGTGGGGAGGGAGACAGGGTAAGATTTTGTAGGCCCAAAGGGATAAAGAGACTTGTGTTGACTTTATACAGTGAAAACAAATTATTCATAATTAACCTCAGCAATATGTTATTTTAAACTGAGTAAAGCTTTTAGAAATATAGGTATATAGCAGTAATTAAATGGTGGTCATTTCTAACACTTGACCTGTGTCAGTACAGGACTGTGTGTTACTACTAGCTGCCTTTTTGCCGCTGTCAAATGATTGTTATATGCAAATGGAGCTATGTGCCAAGTAAATCTGACAGCACTTCACAGAAAGGCAGAAATCTATCTTCTTTTGCTTGATTGATTTGTCAGTGTTACCAGAAAACCTGGTTTTAGATCAGATCTGAATTACGGTATGTTTAAGAATAGTAGAATTTTCAGTCTTCCTTTGCAAAAGCTTTGAGTCTGAGAATCATTAATTTGAAATACTGCATCTGTAATTTTACTTGGATTTTTCTTTTATGTGAGTAGCTTATTTCTAGGTACTCCTGACTGTTAATGAAACATGGATTTTGATGCTGTTTAAAAATAACTATTCCTTTAATCAAAGTGGTATAGGATTCAGTATTCTAATTTGTTCTTTATTTTTTAATGCATTTTATACTCAATTTTTTATTTTAACGTATTCATAACTGTTTAATGTGACACATTTCTTCCATTTCTTACTTCTGAAACTTGTTCACACTGATGCTGAATGGAGAGAGAAATACGCTGCATAAAATACAAAATATTACTTTGACACGATGTGGAATAAATAAAAAAAAATCTCATTGTTTAGTAGCATTAAACTAATGGAAAATTAAAACAAAGTTTAACAGTTTCTATATTCCCTCTCAAGTCCAATGTATTTTCTCCGCATTTTGTGGCAAGGATTTTATCTAAAATACTTACTTTGTAAAATTTGTGTTTTCTTTTTTTTTCTTCTTTTCAGAGCACATTCAAATTTAAATCTGAGAGTGACATTCATCTGGCTGAGCACCATAAACAAGTACTATACGATGGGAAACTTGCAAGTAGCATTGCTTTCACTTACAATGCAAAGGCTACTGATGCTCAGCTATGCCTTGAATCTTCACCAAAGGAAAATCCTTCAATTTTTGTACATTCCCCCCATGCTCTTATGCTTCAGGTATGTGCTACTAAATTGATATTCTGTAATTACTGTTACCTCAACATCATTTGGATAATAAGAGGAATTGTGTGCTAGTATACAGAGATTGCTATTTTGTATTATTTCAGATCTTAATATGGCTACAACTTGAACTGATCTTTCTTTGCTCACTTTCAAGAGGAAAAAAAATGTCTATTTCTTTATTAAGGAATATATACTTCATAGCATAAGGCATGGTTTGCCATGATACTGAAGTTTTTCTCTTCTATGTTTGCCTTTAAGTATAGTGATTATAATTGGAACATAGATAATAAAACTAAGTTAAAATATGTCTGATTTAGTATGCTAAACAATTCAGTGTTAAAGTGTTACCAAGTTGTATTTGTAACTGTCCTTTTATTTTTTTCTTAATTTAGGATGTGAAAGCTATTGTAACCCACTCCATTCACAGCGCAATTCATTCCATTGGAGGGATTCAAGTTCTTTTTCCTCTCTTTGCCCAGTTAGACAATCGACAGCTGCACGACAGTCAGGTGGAAACAACAGTTTGGTAAGCTTCTTTCAAGCATGATAAAGACTAAATTAAGCTAAGATTATTTCCATTTTTGTTGTGGGAACGTTGGATTTGTTTTCTTTTGTAAATGCTGTGACTTACATTTAACCGTTATTTCTTTGAAAATAATACTATTTTTTTTAAGTGGTTTACTGTAGAGATGTGTAAATTATATTAATCTGATGAGAATCCACATAGAAATGGAATAAAATCGATTGGATTAAATAATGAATTCAAATCACTGTAGAATCTTTAGGGATGGTTTTATGATAGTTCTTGCAAGTTCTAAAGGAAACCAGTGTGGTTTTACTTGACAGTGCAATGATTACTTTCTCCAAGTCTGTGTCATTTGAATTCATATTTAATAACATTCAAAATCAATGAAAGATGTTTCTTACCATATTAATACATGAGCAGAAAGTGGTAGAGGCTATGGTCAGTTATTTTGTGGCCATAGTACAATTGCAGCAGTGACTGAGGACACAGAAAGGGAGTTGTAAACAGGGACACATGAAGACTCTGCTTTGCTATTATGGAAGTAACCCATAGGTCAAAAGTCTGCACAGAAGTTAGATGAGTGCTTCCACATGTAACCTGCATAGGAGTGTCTACACGTGTTGACTTGTCCAAAGCCAGCTCAGCTGTAGTTGTTTTTGTGAAGATCTCTTGCCACCTGCCCATTAGGGCAGGCTTCTATTCTAGGGGCAACACAAGATGTCTAAACTTTTCAGAACATAATGAGTAATAGGTAAATGGAAGTAAGAAAACGGAAAGTGTAATGTTGCAGAGCTAGTGAGGTGTTTCCCTGTAGGGTAATATGTAACCAAAACCTACTGGAAATCAGGGTTTAGGGGCAGCATAAGCTGACTCTTGTATTCAAATCAATTTTTAAAGTTGGTTCTTAATTCAGAGTATGTGGCTTGTTTTTCTGCTTAGAATACACTGCTATTAACTATTCTGGATATGTCCTATTGCAATAGATAATTCAGTAATAAATTAGTTAACTGAAAAATAGTACAATAATCCAAATAATGGCCAACAGCTTTGAAACATTTACGTGAAAGTGATACATAGGTATAATTTCTTATGAAAGATCATGTATCTCTAATATTATACATTAATTAATTTGGTAAAGGTTTAGCAGTCATCTGTTTTCCCCTTCGGTAACTCAAATATGTGTAGCTGACTGCTGATTTTTACTTGTTTCTGTAGTGTGAAAAGTTAATATATTTTATGAGGATATTTTAGTACAATCTTAGAAGTAATACCACAATCTTAAAAATAACAAATTCTACTTCCAGGCAATATGGTGGTGCAAATTATTTCATTGAATGTTAAAGACAGAAAAGTTGTTTGTGTATTGGCTCATGTAGGTTATTTATGGCTTTTGTAGTCTGTCTTCCAGTATGTACTTTGCACTGAAATATTGTAAAGTATGGAGAATAGAAAAGAACAATGCTCAGTTTGAAATACACTTGGAAAAAAAAAAGTTCCCTGTATGTTTTTATTTACTGGCACAGCAGTAGGGTAGAATTCTTTACTCCAGTTTCAGGAAGATTATTTGTTTATGTATTCATACATATGAATAAAATATATATTAAATTCTTTAATAAGCTGAGTCTGTAATAAATGATAAATCAGTAACTAGATCTATTCTTCCCAATTGTGTGGTCATTCCAGTGAGTGAGAACATTCATAAAGTTCAATTTTAAATGTACAGAACATTTCTGTAGTTACTTGAACCGTATGTAGGAAAAAAAAAAAAAGTTGTTCTTGAATAAATCGACTCATTTCTACTATAGTTAGTTTATATTCTAAGAAGAGATCTGTAATTCTTTATGCTATATGATGGTACAAATGCATAATACAAGATGTGATCCTAACTCAAGAACATATTCAAAAGACTTTAAAGCAAATGGCTGCTTGATGAGATATACCTCAAATGTCGAATTGCCATGCTTTTGGTGTCTGCTCATTATTTTCTTATATTTAATTTAATAAGGTGTAGATACTGAGAAAAATAATAGGAAGTAGGCAAATAAAGGAATAAAAGATTTCTGCAGACAAAGAAAGGAGATAATGAGGAAACGGGGCTAAATATGAAAAACCGGGCTATGTTTAAGATTCATTTTTTTAAGTGGAATAAGAGAAGAAGTATACATACTGAGTCCTTTCCTTCTTTCCCCTTGTGCTTTAGACATCTCTCTACTTGTTCCTTTCTGCAATGCAGTTGTTGAACTGTATCTGATATTTGTTTATACCTTTCTTACCTATGAAAATGTATCAACAATAGGAACAGGGGCTGCACCATTTCTTTCTGAAAAGTAGTTGGAATTCGACCATTACGATTTATGTATTTTTATAAGCAGATAATCTTTATACTGCTTTGCCAAAAAAAAAAAAAAAATAAAGTCCGGATGATGCTCAATGACAGTAGAATGTTACGCTTGTAAAGGCTTACTATGGCTGTAGAGTTTCTTTCTGGTGGCAACTGTTGTCCCTTGAATAGCTGTGCTGCATTTTGTCTTAGAAGTATTCCTGGGAGATGGGAAATATAGATAGCTTGATACTTCAGTGTTACTGTCCTAGGTTTTCAGACTACTTTTCTGAATCCTTCTTACCCTCAAACTCTTCTTACCCCTTCTCTCTTGCACATATCAAAATCTGCTTGAGTTCAAGGTTCCCAATTATTTGTTTAATTATTCTTTTTTTTTTAACATTAGAAGGGATTTGTTAACAGGACTGAGGGAATGCCTTGCATTTTAATCAGCTTAATCCACTTATTTTAATATTTTCTAAGTTAATAGATACACTATAAATAAAATTGTATATTATAAATTAGAAAACTATGAATATAGCAACTTTGTGTTGTAATGATTTTTTTGTAAATGTCCTTTATTCTTTTAATATATGTATCTCTGTGTGCCTTATCTACATCTTGCATAAGATTAAGTATTGAAATAACCTACAATTCTGCCTTTGAAGCACTGTATAGATTCTTATGCTCTCTCTGAAATTAAAGTGGAATCTGAGTTCGTATCTTAAGTATGTTTTCTTAGATTAAGTGATGCACCTGCTATTTACGAGAATGGTCTCTCAACCTGACTACCGAGACTGTATTTTTCATCCTGCTTTTCAGTACTCTGCTTAGAATAGAAAATTTAGCAGTTTAGGTCAATAAGGTGTTTGTTTATGTAATATTAAGAAATATGAAATACTTGTGGTGGGTTGACCCTGTCTGGATGCCAGGTGCCCACTAAAGCTGCTCCATCACTCCTCTCCTCAGCTGGACAGGGGAGAGAAAATATAACAAAAGGCTCACGGGTCAAGATAAGGACAGGGAGCTAGGGAGCTCACACCAATTATGGTGGGCAAAACAGACTTGGGGAAATTAGTGTAATTTATTACCAATAAAATCAGAGTAGGATAATAAAAAAATAACACCAAATCTTAAAGACACCTTCCCCACACCTCACCCTTCTTTCCGGGCTCAACTTTATTCCCAGTTTTTCTACCTCCTCCCCCAGAGCAACACAGGAGGTTAGGGAATGGGAGTTGTGGTCAGTTCATCACACATTGTCTCTGCTGCTCCTTGTCCTCGCCCTGAGGAGTTCTCAAGCTTTTTTCTTACTCTAGCTTGGGTTCCCTCCCATGGGAGGCAGTCTTCCATGAACTTCTCAAACATGAGTCCTTACTACAGGGATACAGTTCTTTATGAACTGCTACTGGGTCTTTTCACAGAGTTACTAGTCCTACCAGCAAATCTATTCCAATGTGGGCTCCTCTCTCCAAGATACCACAGGTCCTGCCAGGACCCTGCTCTGGTGTGGTCTTCCCACAAGTTCACAGTCTCCTTCAGGTGTCCATCTGTTCTGGCCTGGGGTCCGCCATGGACTACAGGTAGATATCTGCTCCACTGTGCACCTCTGTGGGCTTTATGGGGACAGCCTCCCTCACCATGGTCATCACCATGGGCTACAGGGGAATCTCTGCTCCTGTGTCTGGAGCACCTCCTCCCTCTCCTCCGTAACTGTCCTTGGTATCTGCAGAGCTGTTTCTCTTACATATTCTCACTCTTTGCTTGGGCTGCAATTGCTCTTGCCCAGTGTGGTTGGCTTTTTTCCTCTTCTTAAATATGGTATGACAAAGGTGATGGGCTTGGCCTTGGCCAGTGGTGGGTCTGCCTTGGAGCCAGCTGGCACTGGCTGTGTTGGAAATAGAGGAAGCTTCTAGCAGCTTCTTGCATAAGCCACCCCTGTAGCCCCGCCCTATTACTAATACCTTGCCACCCAAACTTTTTTCTGTTGTGATACTGTTGTTACCTTTGATTGCACTACGTGGACATGGATTATACTACATGATAGGAAGGACTTGCTTTGTTCACTTGTGTTCTCTTGTGTATGGTTTTGAATTTATTTAGGTCTACTGGGCACTGACAAACAGACTGATTCTGACAAGGTATTGGGTGCGCAGTCTTTGGCGCTGATGAACCGATTACATCACAGAATGAATATCATGTTAATTCACATGAGAATGCTGCTTTGGACTGTACCACAGTGGAAAATTATTTGAAAATAGAAGGATCTGTAGCTGTTTACTTACATAGATGAAGTCATTCTGCAATTATTTTTTTATATATATATATACACACACACTTATTGTAGAAGTTACTAGCTGGATTTGCTACATTGCATATACTGTACAAAAAAAAAAAAAATATTTTTGCTGTTTATTATATTAAATAAATGCAGTGCCTAGGCCTACGCCTACCTTAACCTTCTTAAAGGTGATACATACACCCATTTCAAATTTACAGCAAAGTAAACATAGACATCTTTCCAGTCAGTTTTATTACTGGCATTACTTTCACTCATTAATATAGGTAGGCCTGTTACAAAGTACATTGCCTACGTATTGTGAGTAAGTCAGTGAAATGGAAACTGATGAGGGAGGCAACAATATTATTTCAACACCTATTCTTCAAGTTTTCCTGTAAATGTTTTGTGTATTTTACTTTGATCAATTAATATCTTGTATTTGTTTTTTTTTTAGTATTTTTTATACTAAGATGATGACTTTTTAGATTCCTGTCTGTAACTAGTAGTGTTGCTGCATCTGTGCTCTGAAATATGAATAGTTTGATAGCCAATACATTTTTCCTATCTGCACTACCTCCACGTACTCCAGAAGATCCATGAACAATTAAGGGTGGCTAATTTATGACTAGAGTCTGTATCCTAAAATGTTGTGACTGTAAGCAGAAGTGTGTAATGACTTGTCTCTCTAGTTCTCCCACACAATATCTATTTATCTGACCTATTTATTTTCAGCATTGGCTTGGATGAAACACATTTAGTAGTCCTCATGATATGTTACGAGGAAAAGAAGTGGAAAAAGGAAAAGAAAGGAGTAGTTTCCCCTTTGTCTCCAACAAGCTTAAGAGGAGGGTGAAAAAAGGGTAGTTAAACTGGAAGCTAAGGAAACACTTGAGAGAACTGCCATAGCTGTAGCTCATGGGAACTTCCTCTCCACCCCATCATCTGTCTGCTTTTCTTCTCCTCTGAGTTTATCTTGCCTGCAGCCTGATTAGGGAAGCCCTTCTTGGCTTTGCAGCACACAGGCTTTAGTGGCTGTGACAGCATAAATACAAACAAATGAATTTGAGTAACTAGTAATATAGCAGCAGAGCAATTGACTGCTTTAAAACATGCACAAGTGTTTGATTTCATACTCTAGCAGTGTACTTTGATGAAAATCCCTTTTTGCATTCCCAACCTGTATTACAAGTGCAGTCAAAACAGTTTCTGAAATCCATGCTTAACCTTTGTGCTTTGATTTTTTTCTTCCTGAGGGAATGAAGCAAGGAAGCGACATGGCAGTGCTGGGTTAATGGTTGGACTTAATGATCTGAAAGGTCTCCTCCAACCAAAACAATTCTGTTTTTCTGTGAAGTGGGGATCATCTCACATCACCTCTCCATCAACATGTATTGAAATTATATTGCTAATATATTGCTAATGCTTTTCCTTGTGGATTTCTAAATCCATACTATATGAAACATTTAGCAAATATTCTGATGAAGTAACAAATTACTTAATGAATCGACCAGACATTTAAAACTATTTACTAACAATGAGGTGTAATGGGCAGCCAGCAGACAAAGAATAATAATAAAAACAATAATGACAATTTATCTCAATACAGCCTGTATTGCGTTGTGAAGGGCAAGTACTTTAGAATTTTTTTTTGTTTAAAACCAAAATGTTAATTATTGGTCTATGATTTTCCTTAATACCACTTTGTCTGTTTATGCTAAGATAAGTTCTTGGAAGTTACAACAGTCTGTGGTGGAGTTAATCATGCGATCCTTTTGTCTTTATTTTGAAGCTGGAAATGCAAATAAAATCGGTTAATAACGGTTTCTTCCCAAATATAATCAGAGAGAACAAATACTTGCATCATTATTTTTTACATGGCCTCTTCAAGTTAAATCATCTGTTATTAATTAACATACTTGGAACTTTACAGCTACGTGCCTGCTTTAATTAAAGGTGTTTTTTGTAAGGCACAATCCAGAAAACCTTGTAATACACTGTCCAAGATGAGACTTAAAGTAATTAAGGTAAATTTTCTGGAGAAAGCTATCATAGGAAAGAGTAGACTAGAGAAATTGATTTATGTAGTGATTTTAGAAAATAAATGAATAATAAGAACAAATAAACAAATTCACTTTTTTTCCTAACAGTGCATATTTCTAACTTCAAGGGCTTTCTTCGTTCTTCCAAAGCCTTTGTCAGCTGAATTTATTTGAATGTGTGACTGATGTTCCTAAAAAAATGCTTCATTTTTAAGTGAAATCATAGAAACTCATTTCATAAGAATAGTTTATTTAAATTGTCCTGTATTTTAGGTCCACAAAACAGTAATAACTATTCGCTTAGTGGGAACTACCAGTCACTTTAGAGATTGACAAAGGCAGCTCTTTCATGTTCGGTGACTATCATAGCATTGAGATTTCGTAACCCTGTGATTTCCACTGTGAGCTTTTTTACCTGTAATATGAAAAGATTCTTTAAAATTCTCATAGATATAAATGGTCAGTGAAAATGAAATGTTTGTGTATAATTCTTATTTTTAATGAAAAAGAAAGTGTCATATTTTGGAATTTTGAAGACTTGTGTACAGAAGCCATTAGTTTTGTGAATATCTAGTATATTTGTTATTAAAGGTGAATCATTGTATGACTGGACTGAAGATTGTGACGTGCAAACATTGTAGTGTTGAAACGTAATGATGAACATATTGAAACATAATAGTTATTTTATTAATCTATTTAGATAAATGAAATAAACTAGGTGATATTTGTAACTTCACAGTGCACATCATAAGACTCACTTTCTGAATTATAAAGGTGGGGACTTCACGATGATAAAAAATGTGTATAGACATGAAAGCATTACGAATATTTTCTAGTCGACAGTGTATACTGTGCACGAGTTCTATGCTCCTGTTTTATTTATCAAAAAACAATTATTTTTTTCTTTGAAGACTTCACAAGGGACATGTATATTTGAGGGGAAAATCAGGCAATGCTGTAAAATGTAAATAATCTTCAAGTTTTTATGAAACAGTACTCCAGAGACTTACTGTTTCTACAGTATGCTAATTATAGACCAAGCAGTATCATAATCATTGGAGATATATCATCTTCATGTTTTGGTCTATAAACTTTTTTTTTCTGTTTCTTAGTAATGGAAAAGCGCTGGAAACCATTTTGTCCTAAAATTAACTATGTTTTCAATAGAAATTATGTTTCTATCTGATTCAGTGCTGTTTGACATACATACTTTCATTGTGTATCTGTATTTTAGCTGCACTGCAGAAAAACTGATCTGTTCTAGGCAGGGCGTGGTATAGAGGAGATGTAGGAATGGGCTGAAGTATCCTTTATATTTACCGTTGTATCTAGGGCAGTTGAAAATAGGCAAGAATGGAGAGAAATTTTGTATGGCAGTGCACAGAATTTTGCAAGTGTAATGTGAGCCCTGCAGCAATCCGATGCATTTTAGTTACTGGTAAGTTTGCTAAATTCTGTTTGAAAAATTGTTCATCTTAGAAGACAGTCTTCTAATCACTATTATTTCCTCTTAAAAACCTTTTAAAAAGCATAATTTTGGCAATCTAGTTCTGCCAATAAAAATTTTTATACTAAAATCTTCTGGTTTAATTTATTTTCAGCTGCCAAGATGACTACATAAATTGACTGTCCTTAGAAATATCTTTAAAATTCTGGATACAATCCACTAGGCAGTCAGTTCTCTAGAAGACTAAAGTCTTAGAATAGAATATTGGGGAGAAAAGATTCATTATGTCAATATGTATTTATATATATACACACACTCTCTTAAATGTTTACTTGAACCCAGTCTGAACACGTGGAGAAAGAGAAATTTTGAAGGAGCTGAGAAGACTCAACTGTTGGGTCTTTTCAGGCAGATTGAATGCTCCCTAATTTAAGTATATAGGATAGAGAACATAACATGTAAAGCAGTGCTTTGTGCAGCAACTGTTGTTTAGTGCAGTTTCATTCCCTCCTTCCTCTTCCAAAAAGGAACTTTCACTTGAAACAAGTGTAACCAAGATTTCTGGAAAAAAAAAAATCAGACTAAGCATGTAATCTGTTTTATACCTATCTCTGATTATCATCTTCAGGGAGTAATAACTTCAGTACTGTATGTGGAGTGAGAATTGAAAAACAATTCCATTTTGATTTTACAGTTCATCTATCATTTAAAATATTACAGATCTTTTAATTACTTCATTTCCTGCATAATGATGTGGACAAACTGCTAATCACATTTAATTATGGTGCTAATTGTTATCAATACTGTGGTCCTATACAATATTCACCTCAAACTTCATTATGACTCTATGTGGCTGCCAGGTGGTTCTCTTTAACTGCTGCTTTTTCTGGTACCTGGAAATGTTTATGTGCTTGAAGGTGTAAAGTATAATGATGCATTCACATGTGCTAGCCCAAGATTTGAATTAGTGTCTACTACAGTCAACTATTATTTATGGTGGCGATTTTTGATAATGCAGAAGGATTGGAAGCTGGAGTTACTGCTTGCAGACCTGAGCTTGACTCTGCAGAGCTGGCTTGTGATGTCTTTATATGTGTGGCTCAATAGATGTTAAAAGCCATTTCGGACACAGGAAAAGGCATAGCTCATTCACAAAGGTATTGGCTAAATTAATAGATTTTCCTGGAACTAGAAACATTGGCATCACTTAGCTAAGGAGAGCTAATGTGGGCAGGCAGGATTAATTGCTTCAGCCATACTTCTCATAAAGTTGATTAATATCTGAAAAGTGGTATTTGGACTCTATCTGCATCTGAATTAATGAACTTTGTTAAGTCAGTCTTTCAGCTTGTATGTTTCTGTATCTGTGGCATGGTTAAATATTAACTCGCCATTGATTATTTCAGAGTTGATGGGTGTGTTTTGTGTACTTAAAAAGAAGGAAGAGAGGAAAAAACTTCATTGCTAGGGTGTCGGTGTGTCTTATAACTTGTATTCAGAGACCTCTCAGAATTTCTAACAATTGTGTAGAGATTGTATTAATATGAGATAAGAACAACTCCAGCCTATGAGTTTACATCTAAGTTTATTGAATGGACAAAAAAACTGCAATGCAAAGAAAAGGGCTTTTAATAAATCACTTATAGAAGTGGAAGTAGAACCTTTTAAACTTAAGTTTGATGCCATGTTCATGGTACAACAACCTTTCAAATCACATTTTAAGAATGATTTTTGAGTTTCTAATATAACACTAATAGTATTTATTGTTGTAATTTAGGTCTTAATCCTGCAAAGATGTATGAAGTTTCTTTATGCATAATTGGTTATCCTCCTAAATCATAAAATTACTCATAAATAATGATAGTAAGCACCATATATATGGAATTTTCTTTAACTTATTCAATTTTTATTTTTTTAAAAAAAGGTTTCTAAATATAAATCTTCAACCCTTTACATGAGCTTCTTAGAAATTATCATGCAGTAAAAATGATGAGTATCTTATTTTAGATGACAAATACAACAGAAACTTTCAGTCAGGGTAAGAAAAAATTGATGTACATAACCTGGTTTGAAATGGATGTGACAGCTTGACAGGCTGTTTTGATAAAAGCTTTGGAGTATGGTAAATGGATATTATCTGTGTTCTTTTACTGCTGACATTATGTGGAGCATTCTGTATGTGGTTTTAGACTGATCATTGTGGCAATTCAACAATGAAGCAAGCACAAGGCACTATTTCGTGTTCACAGCATGTATTTTGCCTACACTGTGTACTTTTCGCATGGCAGCCTCGTTCACCAAATAGAATAAATGTTGTTTTGCTCAGCACATTGATTAGTTTTTTGGTGCTGGCATGGATTAACCAATTTCAACATTTATTTCAAAGTAAAAGATTATATTTGGAGAGCAAGCGAACCTTCAGCTGACTAGATGCTTTAAGTAAAGTAATTTATAAACTGCAGGTCGGACATTTCCTCTAGTGAACTTTTTCATAGCTGCAAACCCCACAGTTTTCACGCTTGCCTGTGCTCACCACCTATGTGAGAATTTTCATGGCTGCAGATATTTGTCTGTACGCCTAGCAACTGTTACACCTATTTTATTTTAAGAAAAGGAATAATAACTTTATGTATGCATTGTATATGGAGTACATATGCCTTTTTGAGATATTTGAAAAAAATAATTTTAAGTATTTCCATTCTGTTATAAACATGTTTTAATTCTTTCTCCATTTTCTCTGAGTTTTTCACTAGCAGATGAGTATATTTCTGTTTCCCTCTCACCACCCAAGAGTCAAATATGATTTTTTTTTTTTCTCTTCTCTCCCATGGTGCATTGATTTATCCTGTTTCTGCTGCTGCGTTTTGTAACGTAGTTTCACTTTCTTGCTTCATCTGTCCCCTGAAGTCTTTCATATCTCTTCCCTTTCTAAACTGTAACCGTTTCTGAACTATTATTTTCCTTCTCTATGCTTTCTGAACACCTCACTTGCTGCTGGGTTGGGCTGCTGGATAATTTCCTTGTGGCCTCTGGAGTCTCTGTTCTTTCCTAACTGGATGAAAGTGATTCTCAGTCTTTATTTGGTCAGGCCTAAATACTGTTCTCATGTTTGGTCTGGAGAAAGTATGAAGGAAGCCCTCCACCCTGCTGCTGTTCCACTGTGGTTTGTCGTGGGTATCATTGCCCACATGCATGTTCAGCCATTTTATGCCCCATATCTGTGGTAGTAGTGACTCTACGGACTGAAAATGTGGAATGATGATCTACCTAGTTGGTTGTAAATTATGGTGTTTAGCGTAGTAAGTCTGGGTGGTAAAATGGTTGACAAGACCCCTGCCTGCATCATTCTAGCACTGTCAGCTAGATCCCACTCATCTCTTGCCTCTTCCAGCTGCAAAACCTTTGGCTAGAACTGCAAGCTGCAGGACTGGATATTCTAAACCTGGTATAGTCTTAGTCAAATCAGGAGATCTGACAAAATAGTTTTCCACTTCTATTTGATTATGAATTCCCACTCCTACCATAGTAATACGCGAACAATCGCTGGAGAAATTTGTCAACAGAGTAAGATTTGTATTCTATCGAGGAGTTGCTCGCCACTTTTAGCCTGTTTCAGTTTACTTTATTGTCAGTGAAAATGTAACTGAGAATGTAACAGATTGATTTTTCTGCATTTGTAATCTGAAAAAATGTTTGTTCTTTACATGCAGTGCTACCCTATTGGCTTTCTTGGTTGAGCTTCTTAAGAGTTCAGTAGCCATGCAAGAGCAAATGCTTGGTGGAAAAGGCTTTCTAGTCATTGGCTACCTCCTTGAAAAGGTATGTTTGGAGGATTTTTTTGTTCTTTTTATATATATTTATTTATTTATTTTCTGCTGTCATTGTGGTATTTGCAATCACTTGGCCCAAAGGACTGATGGAATAGAATGTATTTGTGATATAAGATATTTTTGACTTGTAATACTTGTAAGTTGTCTACAGGAGTCTTTTAATCTTCCTTATCCTCTAATATGCCAATATTCAAGGCCTCAGTTTTCTGGAGTTGATCCTGTTTACTTTAAATCTGTTTGTGAATCACTGCAATGTATTTTCCTTTGTTTCTCCATTCTTTGTCTCTGAAACTCTTGTTTAAAAAGTTCTATTGTTCCCATTTTGTACAAACGTTATCACAGATATGTGATACTTTAGGTTTAAATTTTTTTCTTTTTTTTTTTTTGTTTATGCTATTAAAAATTAAGTCAATCCTCTGTGACTCAGTTCTGAAATTGTTGAAATAGTTGCTTTGTGTTTTGAAGAACAAAAACTGCAAAATAGTTTCATTTCTGAAAGACACAGTTGCAAGAGACATTCTTTCTTGTTTTCTGACATGGTGAGCAGTTATCACAAAACTGAGGTTCAGTTCGGATGCTCGTCTGAGAAACACTACCTGCCTCCTGGCCCAAGGCCCTTATAAAACCCTGTTACTGTGATTCAATAGTCTGAAAACAAACTACTGTCAGCTGTACTGAGTGTAATACTCTTATGATTGAATCTCATGGCTCTGACATTCTTGAATGCCTGCTACTATAGTTTTCATTAGCATGTGGTCAGTACAACAATCATTTAAGAAGTTATGACCAGACTTTGTGTAGTCCAATGGCGACATTAAATAATTATTATATCACCTTAAAAAAACGTGCTGAATTTTAAAGAAAAAGGATAAATAATTACTCTCATCCCACTCAGACATCATACATAGGGACCAGAATGAGAGGAATTATTTATCCATTTTCTTGTACGAAGCAAGTGTGATTTAGAATGTTGAAGAATTAGTGTAATGTATTTTTTTTTCCCCAGTGGTGAGTTGTCTTGTGGTATAGCCACACTGAATTTACAAAGCTGTTAGCTCCAGTTCTGCAAGTTACAGGCAGGCTAGTGAGCTGTCATGGAGGCCCTTTCTCTTGAGGAACACACTGTATTTTACACACATTGAATATATTAATTTAGAATGTTGTGCATGAAATTAAAAAAAATAATTTCTGTACTATTCTAATTAACACCTGCTAGAATCTGAGGGCATATGAATATTTAAAGGATTTTGACTGATTTCTGTCACAACATAATTTTTACAGCATATGCTGTTTTCTGAGAGTTTTTATGCTATATTCTCTTTAGCTGTAGTTTTTCAAAAGGGTGTATTTTATTTTTCGGTATATGCTTATGTTCAGCTGACACACATGGCAAGAAAAAAATCCTTTTGTTTCCTAACCAGGCTCAAGTTTATTATTTGTAAATAACCTGTTGTTCGTTTGCATTTGATCAAATATTTCAGAGAGGTCAGAAAGCTTTTTTTCTCACTTGAATTTCAAATTAACATTTTTGGTTTTATTAATTGCAGACTATTTATTGTGAATTGTGATGTATAAGCCAGAGGAAACAGCATCCAGGCTGAACTTGTATTACTGACAAATTGACTTCACTTCTAAAAATAGCAAATCTGCACATTCCCAGACTGTACTTACCTTACAGCATTAAAAGTAATTGGAACATACTGTAGAGAAGGCTAGAGGAAGAATGTTTACTGTTTTGTTTTTTTCTATTAGTTGCTTTTGTTAGCTAAGAATATAAGTGAGTTTGTCAAAGTTACTGTGTAGGAGCAGATCTCAGCAGTGATTTTGTAGGATACTTTATGAAACTAAAGGACTCTCTTGAAATTTGAGGAAACCTTGAACCCATCTCCTTCAAATACCTATTTACGTTCTAGAAACAAAAGCAAATCTACCAGTAATGTGTTTACATACCGAGACACCCAATTTCAGTAAGACACATAATTAACTGAAGAAGCGTTAAGGGCTTCAGATGAAGTTCTCGAGGTACGGTGTTGTGAAATACAGAATCCTGACTAGATTATAATAAACCAAAACCAACACCACCACACACACACACAAAACAAAAACAAAACACAAAGAAACCCCAACAAAGCAAAATCAATAAAAAGGAAAAAGGATTTAACCTCAGTTAGTGTTAAATGTAGCCATTAGAAAGACTGAATTATTAGAAAGTATAAGTTGATGATGATTTTTTTCTTACTTTTCTTTCATAACATAACAAAATGCAAGGTTACATGTATTTGGTAAAGATGAGCCTGGTGAAACTATCACTTGATATTTCTCCTGTAAGTATATTAAGGAAGCAGGGTTTTCTTTATCTTTTTTCTTTCTGTTTGTTTTGTTTTTTTTTCCTCAAGTCATCTAGAGTTCATATAACTAGAGCAGTTCTGGAACAATTTTTGTCATTTGCAAAATATTTGGATGGATTGTCTCATGGAGCACCTTTGCTGAAACAATTATGTGATCACATCCTTTTTAATCCTGCTATCTGGATACATACACCTGCAAAGGTAATTGTGCACTTGGAAGATGTTACACCTCTCCTACAATGAAGTGAAATACTGGTATTCTTTTATACCATGATACTTAGGGGTTTTTTTATTATTATTTTTAACACATAGTAATAGCAAAGAATTTTTTAGATCATGAAGTCTATACCCTGCTTAACTATATTCTCCAGTGTCTTTTATAAGTTACGTTCTTGTCTAAGTTCTGGTTCTGGCTGATTCTATTAAAGGACTGTTTCTAGAAACCCAGCCCTTTTTTCAGCAGTTGCATTACATACTTTTATGCTCAGTCTTTAGGAAAATAATGTATTTTTAATTGTAAGCAAAAAGTGAGATATCTTTTGGTACACGTTCACATAAACTTTCATTTTAGTTTAAATTACATTTTTTGATTTGGTAAAAACTGTAAGAATTTATCATTCATCTCTGGTAATAATGAATTAGTTGTTTTCCTAAATAATACCAGCTGAGGAATGTGGACCAAAGTGAAAAGTAGCATGGTCCAAAAATCTGAAAATATATACTTTTTGTATAAAAAGCCAGAATAGAAAAAACCCCAGTACATTTATGATGACTTAATTCATAGAATCATAGAAAATGTAGTTTGGAAGGGACCTCTGGAGGTCATTCTGGGTGTCAGTCCAGTCCCTGTCCTAAATAAAGTTGTAAGTAATTTTTAGGTTTTTATATCACATCCAAATTAAATCCTGAAAAAACTGCAAGCTAAGGGTACTAATACAGGACTTACATTTATATGGATAACTATTTCATTCTTCAGGTGCAACTGTCTTTGTATACCTACTTGTCAGCCGAATTCATTGGAACTGCTACGATCTATAACACTATACGCAGAGTAGGAACAGTACTGCAGTTAATGCATACACTGAAATACTACTACTGGGTGGTTAATCCTGCTGATAGCAGTGGCATTACTCCTAAGGGATTAGGTAAGTAAAATGCATAAGAAAGAAAATGTAAGTATTTCTTGTATAGGAAGATTTATGATGTAAGTGTGTGAAAGCTCCTTGGATCTGTAGACAAGGAGCAATACATTGGTACTAGAAGTCAACTGTATAAGGATTATGCAAGTACTTTAGGTGTATCATGCACCTCTGATGGCAATTCCTTATGTTAATATGTATTCACAGAAGATTCCAACTCTGATCTTCACTCGCATAGCATATACTTGTGTGGGCACACTTCAGGAAACATATTAAAATCACTGATTTTTACTCTTCTGTAAAAAAAAAAAGAAATGTTAAGTGTATTTCACATGCTAAAGAAAGCTTTGTGTAATTTGAATGATTGGTAGTGTTAAGCGACCTTGAAAACCAAGTGGAAACTTCTAATTCTCATTATTGAGATCTCTGAAGCTGTATTTCTAGTTTAATAATATTTTTTCTCTGCCCTTATAAGATAGATTGATTTAACTTTTTTTATAGTCATGCACTTAGCATAGCTCAGGAAGAGCTGAATGACAGCTACAACAAAATACAATAATACGTACCAGCTAAATGCTGCATATAACAGATGTGTATTAACCGGAACATTGAATCATTCTAATCCTATACACTCCAGCTGTAATGTCATTACATTTAGCTGACTACTTGTGTAAAGCAGGGAGGATTTGGCTGAAAGTCTCTTAAAAAGTCAATTGACATAGGAGAACTTATTAATTATCTTTATTCTGTAACTATTGCTGTCATGCTGAGAAATTGAGTAATTGGGGAACGGTTTACTGCTGTCACATACCCAAATATTTCAGAATGTGACATATATAATATACAAGTTATTGACTAATTCTTCATTTGTAAGTGATCTGTATGCATAGGGTTTTTCTTCAATATTTTTCTTTTAACAAATAAAAATGGAAGGAACAATTCTTATCCTAGGTTATGTATTCTGATAGGTAGTGAAGTTGTAACTTGCTGAAGGTCACAGAAAGTACTGCTGTTGAAGTTAGGACCTAACTTGCAGTACTCTTGTAGTATAATATTAGATTAAAGGTATTATTCGTAAAATTACAAGATTTTGCTTTAAAAATTCCTTAAAAAGCACACTATTCTCTTCATTTGAATAAAAACCTTGTAATATCAGATTATGAAAATTAATTGTAGTGGTTACTTAGCTGAAATTTTTTGTCGGTAATAACATTTTTTCCATTTACATTGACTATGGATTCCCTCTGCCAAAATAGAATTAAGTTCATTTTTGGTATCTAGAGGTATCTGAGCTAGACGTCTGCTGATTATAAACAGTGAAATGCAAAAGTGAGTTGGCTGAATATGGGTTTCTAGCATCATTTTAGTCTCTGTGGGGCATCCCACCTGCGTCTCCGAAGGATTGAGTTGTCCTGTGCATCCTGTGTCAATTATGCTTGTTCTGTGTAGATATTTTGGATAACTAATGGCATGTCAAATCACACTGATAAATATGTTTCGGAAGCTGTTTCCTACTCCTAGTTGATAGAGCCTTGATAACTGTTGCTTTCTAGACTGTTGGCTAACTCCATAGGTCTCCATTGACTTCAGCGGAAGGTTAGAAGCTTGGTCTTAGGTTTTGACAGCTACACTGTAGATGTCTGAATTTAGGGTGAGCTGAATCCTACCCTGAGACTGACTTGATCCAGCTTCATGCTTTCATAGCTCTACTCTGCTGAAGGTTACACTGTTGTCCTGCATAGGTACAGTTTCAGCATCAGGCAAGTTAACCATACCTGAGCTCAAAGAGGAATTAGGATGTTAAAAACTCAGCTCATCATCTTATAATATGTGCACTGTATTTGTGACTGTTGAATGACCAGTTCTTGGGAGGTAAAGTTTCCAGATGTTAACCTTATTTACACCTAGACAGAGACCGGGAAAATTGCTCATCTAATTTGAGACTCTAAATTCAGTAATGCTGTCTATTTGTTACTGCTGTAATTCTTTGGCAGTTTTAGGTTTTTTGGTTTCTTGGTTGGACTTTTGATTGGTTGATTTGTTGTTTTGGTGTTTTTTTTGGTTGGTTGGTTTTGTTGGGGTTTTTTTGTTGTTGTTGTTGTTGTTTTTTTTAATTAAAGCATTCCTATACTTCTGTGTCATGATACTACCTAACAACGCTTTGAAAATGTACTGCATGTTGCAGACTTCCCTCTAGCTGAGCTTGCTCTTTTGTGGAAACAGTGTGACATTTCTTTCTGTAGGAGGCATGACTTGTTTTTATCTTGCCCAGATCTGCCTCTCTGTGGTTAGCTATGGTTTTGGAGTATTTGTATGTGTAATGCCTGTTGAATAGCTACAATATATATATATATATATATAATGTGTTCATCAAAACCTGAACAGGAGGCATAGGGTACACCAGGAGACAAAATTAGGAATGAGAAATGAATCACTTAACTCTAAATTAGCATACATATGGCTGTTTTACTTCCCTGCCTTTTCTTTCGTCCTGGCCTGTTTTAAGGATATAGTTCATTCTCTTCTAATTTGTGTCAATTCCAGACAATATCCTGTTTTTCTGAGGAAGGCAAGTGGGTAGATCCCTGAAACATAACCAAATAGTGTAAATTACTGGTTGTTTGGTATAGCAGTATGACAGCAAAAATCACAATTACTAAGGCCTTCATACAGATAAACTGTGAAGCCAAGCGTGTTTTAAAAACGCATATTAATATCCACTACATCTGATTTTTCTTCTTTCTTTAGTTAGATTTATAGATAAACTTGACTTTTAAAAAAGATTAATCTCAACTTTCTTCCCTGTTCCTTATCCTCATCTTTCCTTCCTGGTGCTTGTACTGCAGAAAGTCCCATGTAATTGATACAACTATAAGAAAGTATTTTGTAGTACTCTCTTTCCTATCTGTAAAAATGACTTTCCTTGTGTTGAGATGAATGTTGGCTTATTAGGGAAGAATGAGTGACACAGCAATGGGTGTGCAAATCCACCATAGCTATGGAATTTTCTCCATGCAAATCAGCACTAGGACTTCTTTTTGCTGTTATTTTATAGGTAGTTTCTGCTTCTGACTAATACAGCTGCAACTACTGTGCTGATTTGCAAGCAAATGACTGTGGAAATATAATAATTGCTGAGGTGATAGGTTGCTAAATTTAATTTCATGTTAACTGAATTTCATATTATTTTTTTATCAAATTCACATTAATTAACTTTCAAATGATAAAATTCCTGAAAACTTTTCAAAATGTTTAATCACCTGGATATTACATTGCTTTTCTTCACCACATTTTTCTGTAATTATTTCCTTTTGCGGTTTTGTGAAATGAATAAGAGGGTAAGTGAGGAGAGATTTAACTCTTTATCTTACTATTGTAGATGATGCATTTTAATGCTAATACTTAAAGCTGTCGGAGACATGCTAACGTTACCAGTCTTTGTTCTTTTTTGATGTTATATGTAGTAGACTGATATTTAAAGAAAAGCCAAGCTGTGATTGTTGTTCAGAACGGACAAAACCAACATATATTTAGTATCAAAGCAACAGAGAAAAATTCTTTTTATGTTTATCTTTGAATTTCTGCTGACTGTCGGATAGTTTTATTTCTTTATTAAACTTCTTAAAGAAAAGCAAAACAGTTAAAAAAAACCCAACTCCATATTGCTGAACTAAGTTGATGTAAAATTTTTATGAATTTAAGAAAGAACACATTAGAACCCACCATGATACTTACACCTTTAAAAAAATCTTCATTGGAATTACCAACTCCATTACATTCTCTGATGTACTAAAAATGGTGCAGTGATGAGAAGATATTAAAGACAATAACAGAAAAATAAGTATTGTGGAGCTTTTTTTCCTAAGAAAAAGGAACCCAAAACTTAAAATATTCAGTGTTAACAACTCTAAGAAATGTATAGTGCTAAATTCTAATTTTGGACCCTCTTGTGGAACATCACTATGAAATACTTGCAACTTCATTGTTGTATGAGAGAAATGCGCATTTAATCTCCAGACTACTGAGTAGTATAGTTCATGATTGAGCTGCTCGCCAACAATGGACATTGTTCTCTGCTAGTGTTTCATCTGTGCCTCCAAACTTACTCTGAATGGACTTTTAATAGCAGTGTCTTGCCTCCTGCTAGAGAATGTATGGTGGTTAATGTCTCTTAACTCATGTTAAATAGAGTTTCAAGAACGAGAGCTATAAAAGTGAGAAATATGAAAATTATTATAAGGAGAAAATAACCATAGTTGTGGGGGTTTTTTTTTGATAGAAAAAGTTGCAGAGAGTTATTTCAAGAGCTGGGTTCTCATTAGCTTTGCAACAGTAAGAAAAAGTGGGTCCTTCTGCGATCCACATAACATGTGATGTTATTTATGTGTGTGTCAAAATCAGATTCTGCTAATTGTATCGTGTTTTATTAATTTATGGAGTAGAAAAATCATTCTTTTTACTTATAAAAAAGCCAGATGGAAGAATGTTGCATTTGGTTGCTTCTAGAACTGATAACATGTTTTATTTTCAAAGATAAGATTAGAAATCATTATTTTAGTTATTCCAAGCTCCCAATCATTTTTTTTTACACCCGTGCCGATTGTACTTTACTCTGTGAATATAATTACTTATTCCCTCTTAATTAGTTCTGGTTTATGCCCCTATAATTGCTCTGTGCTGCAAGGATGAACTGGATAATTTTTTATTTTTGTTTCATTTATTTTTGTCTGGATAAATCAGGCTAACTCTCATTATGAGTGTGTATTTAAAAAAAGAAAAAACCTGATGCACATCATGTGCTGTCTGCAATAAATACATACATAAAGAATCTAAAAGCAGGAAATTATTTAGTGACTCATCCTGGTGTGGGATAAAGGAGGCATCCTTTCTCTTTGCCTGTTAACAAGAATGTTGCTATTTTGTACTAGGGACTTTTGGTTGCTGTATCAGATCTTGTGAAAAGAGAAGTCTTTGTTGATTTGGTTTGGGTTAGGTTTTGGTCTTTAGTAGTGCCATTTATCAGCTTGTGAATGATGGTGGCACTGCCCAGTCATGGGCGTAAAGATTAATATAGAGTAAAAAATGCTATTTTTCATTATTTGAGTTGAAAAACAAGATCTGTTTGTCTCTCTTTAGCTCTGTATGTGTGTGTATAATGCACTTTTTTTTTTAATTATAGAATAAATTATACCATTGCTTTGTCAATAATGCATTTTTTTTCAAGTAAATCTTCAACTAGTAATGGAGTTACTCCATTAGTAGCGAAGCCAAAAAGTGACAATTATAGTGGCAAATCCATTTTGTTTAGCTTTACAAGTTCCCAGATTAATTCCATTCAGTCTGTTTCAGATGACTGTTGCATTACTATTGCTGCAGTCCTTTCTTCCACTCTTTCTAACTGTCTACTGGTTATATAACCACCAGTTTCTATAGCCTTTCTTATTTTTTCCTACTAGTTCTCTTCCAATTTTTCAGCTAATTATATCTTTTGGGTAGAGACTGTCCCCCTTTTCTGATTCTAGTGCCATGAAACTTCAACACACAAGCAAAATGCAAGGAATAACTAGTATTGGAGGACTGAAGGAAAAGCACTATTTTGCCTGCTTTCCATATAACCTGAAACAGCAACTTCTTTGGTATCTTCTGTGTGTTGAAGAACATTTTCAGGGTTCTCACACATCTCCAGAGAAACTAGTGGGTGTGTGAATAAGTTTGAAACGAGTATCTTTGAACAGATTCCCAGTTAATTTGAGATATCTTCTTTTTACTCCTCCCTTAAAATTTCTATTATAGAAATGCTTTGCAGGGCTCCCCATTGCCTTAGTGTTCTGTTTTTCATTTCCATAGCTACAGTCTTCCAGAAAAGACAAAATTCCTCAATTTGTAGTCCTATATTTCAACTACTGTCCAATACTGAATCCCAATCAGGTATAGGAGGGAAGAGGGTGTGCAAAGAAATGAGTTCCTGTGATGCAGTTAGAGGAGTTGAATCTGCATTTGAATTAGGTAAAAAAAATAGCTGTTGGCAAGAAGCACACCATTGTCATAAAAACACTTGCAATATTTAACATAGTTGCAGTTAGCACCAAAAAGCCAACTTTTGTTTTGACGTTGGCAAATAGATGTTTCATGATGCTGTTAAAATGTGTAGATATAAAACTTTTCCTTTATCTTTTGAAGCCTATATAATAGATTTTTTACAACTATATCTTACTATTTTTACACATGGTGGTGGGTAGAGGTTGAGATTTATTTAGTTCTTTCTGAAAAGTATCCAGTTCTCCTCTCTCCACTCATAAATCAGGAAGAAAATGTGAGAGGATTAACCACTCTTCTTGTTCCTGCTAGTCAAACAGATAAAACTTACCTTCAAGGCTGCCCTTGTTGCAAGCCTGCATTACCGTGGCTTTACTTGGAAGAGTGGCACTGGAGACTACGAAAAAAATCTTCATTAAAATTTTGGGTTGGGAATAATACTGAGACACAGAGTTTTATTCAGCTTTGATATGTGTTTACCAGCGTAAGATGAAATGGTTGATGAAAATAGAAAGTAGGCTTTATTTTCACTGTGCAAAAGTTAATACTGTGTTATTTGAAAAGTAGGAACTTAACAAAGGAATTTCCAGTTCAACCGTAACTATTTATGAAAGGGTAGAATGTAAGATACAGTAGAGCAAATTCAATGTGAGTATAGTGGTTCAGACTCTCTCATTCGGTAGTTTAGATGCTTCTGTTTTCCTAGTTTGCTTTCTCAAGCACAACTGTTTAGAGTATTATGGATTACAGATTTTTAAATCTTTTTTTCTGGTTTAAATTTTATATTTTCTCAAGATGATAGTTTCTCTTCTGTTAAATAGCTTCAGTTTCTGCTACAGGTACTGGCTACTACTGTTATTTCCTTAATCTTTTCTCTATTTTCATTAAGATGATATTTAACATAGTAAATTAGTTATTCTAAGTTGTTGTCACATGTTTTAGGTGAGATTTATATTCAGACCGTTTTAAGTTTACATGTCCACAGTGTTTAAACTCTCATTGTTTTTTGTGGAAAGTAGTTGCTTATATCGGGATTTGAAACCCCTGACTCACATCATTTAGTTGTATGAGTCTGGACTTGATTTCTTCTTCCTGTGTCTTTGTTTAAAAAAAAATAATAAAAACATATGTATGTAGATTTCTTTTTTTTTTTATGAAACATCACATGTGCATTAGTGTTGTAAAATGTGATTCTGAAAGGTTATAAATGATATCTTTTTGCAGGTATAAGCTTTTATATAATGGATAGGATATTAATCCTACTGTAGGAATGTTGATTTCCTTCAGAAGCTGCAGTCATTAAAAGAATTAGTTTATATTTCAAAGTGATATATTTTGCTTCTTCCAGATGGTCCTCGGCCCTCACAGAAAGAAATCATATCACTAAGGGCATTTATGCTTCTGTTTTTGAAACAACTTATATTGAAGGTAAACCAGTCTATTCCAAATCCAAAACATTGAGATCTGCTATACACATGTAGTAGGAGTTTTCATAATAGTATATATGTGATGCCTGTCAGGTATTCTATCTGTTTATGGGTAATCTTAATCTTCATTCACATACTTCTAATCAACACAAAGGTCGTAAATCCATTCAGTATTTCTTATTAGCCTCACCAAACTATGCCATGTGTACTTTATTAATTCTACTTGCAGAAATAGTATACGACACTACATGACGTTTCATGTATTTGGGCTTTTCTTTCGTAATAGTGGATACTTCATTGACTGATCAAATGAAAAATGTAATGACAGCTATTACTTCTTTTTTTTCCCCACCACTGGTTGAAATGGTCTAGGACTTTTCCTCTCTATTATAGCCAAACGCTAGTCTTTGAAGTATGATCTGCCATTTTAAACTATATTGAAAACTAATATTTTATGGCCTGGTTTATTCCTCCTGTCTTTTTCTGCTCTGTCTCAAGGACTGGAGGAGTGGCAGTAATAGTTTATAGTATTCTGAGGACCCACACTATAAGAATTCTTTCTAGAAAGAATAGAGGGCTGACTTCATACTGTTTGAATTGTCAATGTGATAAGGAAAAGTAATGGAATGTAAGAGAGGCTTTAGGATTATTTGACTTAGTCTAAGTTTTTCTTGAGCCAAATAATGTTCCTCCTTTCTTTTTTTTTTAGGATCGAGGAGTGAAAGAAGATGAACTGCAGAGCATATTAAATTACTTATTAACAATGCATGAGGTACATTTCTGTAATTACCTATCTTTTACTGTAACCAATTGTACGAGCTCTATGGTAAAGCCTGCTGTTGAGGTTAGTTAGTAGAATAACATTGATGCTTGTCGTGCAGGATGAAAATATTCATGATGTGCTGCAGCTGCTAGTGGCATTAATGTCCGAACATCCAGCATCCATGATACCTGCCTTTGATCAGAGAAATGGGATACGGTAAGACAGTGAAGTGAGAAAATAACTTTAAAGTAGTTCCAGTATCATCACTCTCCAGATTGCTTCTTTTCCACGTAAATGTTACACTTGCTGATCTTTCAAACTGCAATTTTGTTAACTTAGATTATATTTTTTTGTCAAAACCAGAGTGTTTTTGATAGTTTGGAGGAAAAAAATTTATGCCTAAAATCATCATTGTGATATTTGAAAGTGTGTGTCCTGCTTTTACGTGCTTCTCAGTCTCAGATGGAATATTTAATTAGCAAGATGCATCAAAAATCTAAGTATCTATCTCTAAATAATTTTGAGTATCTCTCTTCAGATGTTTAACATAATCTGGAGGGAAGAAGAGGAAAACAAGAGAAATTGTGCTCTAACCTCTCAAATTCTCTCTGAAAAGATTAAAAAACTATTTGTGGAATTTGTATGTTTATCTGTTTGACAGTAAAATTAATCACTGATAACTTCCAGAGAAGCAGTGTTCTTGTTATTTTCTTATGCCTAATTTGGTAATGCCTTTTTAGAGACTAATAGTTTTCCTGTTAATAATTTAATATTTACTATAGAGTTTTATTTTTTGCTGTTCTGAAAATTCTTTGAAAAATGCAAGAGGTATATAAAACAGTGAGAGATAAGCCAAAAAAAAAAAAAAAAAAAAAAATCTACTACCTAATAAATTAAAACTCTGTTTTGACAGAAAAATAAGACCTGTGTACAAATATTTGTACTTAAAACTGTTTGAATGACAGTGCTCTTTGAAGGAAGTCTCTTTGTACTCAGTATTAGGACTTTGTTTTTTGCCTATAGTTGTCTGTATTTGAACAGAATTCTATTCCCGGCACATTTCAAAAAAAAAAAAAGATAAGACTAACCTAGAGGATTTAAAGCATCTTTACATAGCATTTCTGGTACCAGTGGTGTAGTGTCTGCATTTAAAAGTCTATGTTCAAAAACTGGAGAGAATACACAGAATTGCAATATTTAAGTATTCAAAAACAATGCCAATAAAGATTTGTCTGCTTAGGTGACAAGAGGCCAAAACCATCAGAGGCTATTTGAAAAAGGCCTAAGTCCTTTCAAAAGAGTGATGTATTGTCTTCTAAAATGTTCTCTAGTGGAGAAAGGCTAAAAAAAAAAATGGCTAAAATCTGAAGATCAGCTAATTCAGCTGGGAAACTGAAATATAAATTTAAAAAATTTTTGAAGAACGCTTCAGTGGAAGGATGATGTTTTCATCCATTTCATCATTTCACAAAGAGACTCTTGGTGCCTTGAAATCAATGCTGGTTTCCTTTTTGAAAGACTGTAGAATATGTGCTTAAACCAGTCATATTAATTAAATCAGTAACAAATTAGATTAGATAAAATTAGTTAAAATCTAAAAACAGAGGGTATATTATTTTTTCTACTTCAAACATTGATGCAATGAGAATGCTGCTTCATAGATGTATATGGGATTTTGTGTAACATATTGCCATATTTTACTTTGGACAAATTTCAATATATAAATCCTATGATTAAATAGAGGTACCCTATCCTATGTAGAAATGATATTGAGTAGAATTTTTAAGAATGAAAGGGAATTTTCAGTAGTATCTCTGTATACCAGGACAGGATATTACTTTACATGTTCCAGACTGCTTCCCTTGTTTTAAGTTACAGCTGCTCAGACTGTCTTTTATTTGATTGTTGCAAGGCGAAGTATAAGATAAAGTTGTTTGCTTTCTGTTATAAAACATTGAACTGAATCAAAAGACACCATGTCTCTAATCTAAAGAATTCATAGTCAAACTCCTATGCTGTGCTTGGTGCTTTCAGTATATCCTTACATTTTGTGTAAATTGCTATTTTTATAGTTTTATTTCTTAAGAAATATCCCTGTTCAGTGAAGTATGATATGATATATGTGTGATGCTTAACTGGAAAACTGGAAAAACTTGTTGAATTTGTTTTCCTTTTTTAGAGTAATTTATAAATTATTGGCTTCCAAAAGTGAGAGTATATGGGTGCAAGCTTTGAAGGTCCTTGGATATTTCCTTAAACACTTGGGTCATAAGTAAGTGTAGTTTTCAAATTTTTATGGTGGTGTATTTAAATTCACAATTCTTCTTGTCTTTTTGTCATAATTGCTGTATATTCTTTGACTGTCTTTAGAAATTACATAGAAGTGTTAGATTTTCTGATTAATAACTTGCACACTCTTTTACCTTTATACATTGGGACAAAATTAATTTTCCCATTAATTTGTTACTACTATGATGTTTGAAAAGATACAGCGATTGTTTGCTCACTATATGATACGCTGAAATTCAAGTCTTTAAACAATCGAAAAACATTTTCCAAAACTACATTTATATGAGTGTCATAAAAATTTATTGCTGGAATTTTCAGTGTCATTGCAATAAAAGATTCAGGGTGGTACTTTTAAAAATAGCTTTTAAATGATGGGAAAAAAAGAAATAGAAGAATATGTTGTTCACATAGGAAAGTTTCAGAAGGAAAAGCAAACAAAATAAATTGTCATAAGAAATGAAGGTAGAGACATACCTCTATGCAAGAAATATTTGCGTATAAGATGTGGCAGCTGGAAATACTCACATTTAAAAAGAACTGGTGTCACCAAATATATTTACTTAGTCATGTCTTCCATAATCTGGTGCTAAGAAAGAAATAATGAGCACGCCAGTGCTGTGTAATCTGCTGCTGCTAGCTTTTCCCCTTCAACAAGTGGTGTTTAGCTTCCTGCTGGGGTTAATCCAAAACGATATTCTAGCAGGAGACTGTGCAGTATAAAAATCAGCCGTGTGCTTCACAGGAGACTTCATCATATAAAACCTCCTCAGAAGGAAAAGGAGATAGGAGTCCAACCAGAGTGTGGTATTGCTAGACATGCTTTTCTCAGTAAGATCAATAAAGTATGGCTGTATAATTGAGAGAGAGTTAGCTGAGAATATGCTCCCAAATGGGATTTTTCTTTTGAGATCCAGCAAACCAAATAGTGTTCTGGGAATTAATAAAGCAAATTGGTAGTCCACTCAAGAATCTCCAAGGGCTTTTCAAACATTACTTAATAAAAATCATTCACATTGGTAGAGGTTGGATTAAATAAGATGTGCCAGATGAAGGTTTGACTTGTGCAGAAGCCAGGTTGTGTCTAAATAAGTGTATTTGTTTTAAATATTTATCACTTATCCATTAAATCAAGTAGCAAACTCTTTCAGTGGAATATTACAGAAAAAGTGAGATTTTTCAGAAGCTGAAATTTCATTTCACAGTCCTTAGCATCTACTTGTAATTATGGTTATATCAGTGTTGTTTCCATTGTTGAGTGAAAATAAGTACTTAGCACAAAATTAGCTTTATTTTTCATGTACTTGAAGTAATTGAAATCCACTTGAATATTCTGTGTCACTTTCAAAGTTATTTTTTAAATTTTCAGACCTCTGAACATCTGTAAATGTTCACATTTTATGTAGATTTCAGGAAGTAAAAATACTTGTCCCGTTTTCATATCTTACAGCTAATGTTTGTGAGATGTGCCTATTTGTGCACGTACATATGTGTGCATGTGCATGATTTCGTAAAATTGTACTCAACTACAGGCAGTTCTAAGCAATTATAAAACTATAAACTACTTAAAATTATAAAGCACTTAGTTTTCTGTTTCATGGTACGGGAAACAGGCATTGTGTTATAATATACTAAAGCAGAATTGCATAAAGAGAAGACCTAATGTGATTTATGAAATCTGAACCAATACAATATTAATAACAAATGTGTAGGTACAAAACCAATTACCATTGCTGTAGTTCATATATATTCATCACAGATTAAGCTTCAGACTGGAGGTAATTGATTCTTAGAAGTGACCAGTAATGTGTTGCATGAGAGCCTGAATAACTTAATTGATTTTTCTTTGTGATCTGTGAAGATAGACTTACTTTGTCTAACCTAAAGAGTTAGCAAAATCCTGTTCTTTTCCTTCTCTGTTATCTTTGATTTTTTTCTACACCATTAATGAAATAATACTCTATTTACTTTTCATTTTTATCTTCACATTTAAACCTTCCAATGAATTTTTGGTTTCGTGCACTACATCATAGCTCACAAGGTTTATAGTCCCTGTAGTTTTTCTTATAAGTAACTCGTGAACTCTCTTCTGTGCACAGAAGAGTACACATTGTTATAAGTTGTTGCCACTTTTGTGATAATTTGAAAACTATATTAATTTGAAAAGTTCTAGAATGAATCTGTGTAATTCCAACCTCTGTCATTATCATCAGTAATTGTGAAAATGGAATTTCTTAGCTTTTGAATACATAAAATTTTACAGACACTTTACTGTATTTTATCTTACATTTTTTTCAGCTGCTTTAGTATGGATTAATTATTTTGAATAATGTTTTTATATTCATTATAGCAGTAGATAAATTTAATGTTGCAGTTTACAAAAAGTACTCTAGTGATGATCTTATCCTTTTTTTTTTCAAAACACTGGTTTGGAACAGATCGAATTCAGTGATGTGAGCCGCTTTTTTTCCCACTTATTGAGTACTTTTTGATTCGAGCTGTAAAATTCACTTCAGTCACATGAAATTTCATAACTTTTCATTATTTTATATCCTTCACATTGTAACATACATTATTCTGTTCCATTATTTGGGTGCATGAGAGAATGGTAGATAAAGAGAATGGCAGTACTGATAAATCTGTATTTGTTAGTATTTATGTTGGAATTTATTTAGTGTTTATTTATTGAAATTGGTTGTCCTGAGTCTTTGAGAGAATGACAAAAGATACATTCTACAGTGATAGCATTTTAGCCAGCCTGTGAACATTTTGACCTCTCTCAGCCTGGGTAAGATAGAAAGGGATTCCTTTGTCTTTTTTACCCTGTGAAGATCACAGAGAGTGAGAATGGTGCGGGTTTTGTTTTATACAAAAGCTCATCCCAAATACAGCATTTCTTTCTGAGAACCTTTGTGTAAAACGACAATTGTGTTCATATTGGGAAAGAAATTAAATGGCATTTATTTTAGAGTATTTACTGAGTAATGAGTTTGAGAACTTCTTAGTACAACATCAAAATATTTAACTTTTGGGTTTTTTGCATTTGTTTAAAATGTTCGGCTTGCTTTTTGTTTTCCTGATGTTTTTATTTTCTCTTTCAGGAGAAAGGTTGAAATCATGCATACTCACAGTCTTTTCACTCTTCTTGGAGAAAGGTTGATGCTGCATACAAATACAGTGACCGTTACAACGTATAACACACTTTATGAGGTACAAATTATTAAACACAGAGGTTGCCATCTCTATTGTAAAAATTATTACTTAATTATGCTGTTGTAACTCTGTGCTTTACAATATCCTGATTATCAAGACTTTTGGGAATATTTGAGATAGAAATTTTAGGAAAGGATTCCTTGATTCAGAATTTATTTTGCCGTGCTTTGGATATTTATATTAACAATGTCATAATTTTTACATAGCGCCTGTAAAACTTTCCACTTATAGTATTACACAGGGTGATGGAGAGGTTGTGCTATTTAAGATGTTCATCCATTCAACACACACACAAAAAAAGTTACTGCAGACTACCAATTGTTCTTACTCTTCTATTGTTTGGAGGAGTTTCTATTGCAATGAAAAGTGCTGGAGCCAGAGATGCCTATTTTTATTTTTTGGCCATTCCTTTCTAGTTTAAAAATTGTGCTGTTTTTCTTCTTTAACTATTAATGCTGATAGTATGCCAAACTGGTAAGTGAACGTAGCCGCTTTTATGTAACAGATACTGCTTGAGATGAGTTAATATGTCCTCGAAGCATTCAACTGTGCTACAAGGGTCTTCTAGAAACTTCAGTTTTGATAATGCACAATTTTGTTAAAGCAAAATATTGTCAACATCATTGGTTGAAGCACAGGTCCTCATGCTTGCAAATCCATAAAGATCATGTCCAATTTTCAGTTATTTTTAAAATGGTGACTTAGAATTGAATCTTTTGCAATTTCTGAGGATCTTATGCACCAGAAAGATATTTTTATATGTGTATGTATATATATATATTTATCTTTTTTTTTTAGTCACAAATAGGTGTAATGGCTAGATACTCAGGATTGCTCCCAGAAAAGAGAGAGTACTTGGTATTTAGGGTTCTGAGTCTCAGTGATGTAGAAAGTGTTCTTCTATGATTGTAAAACCCTAAACATCATCTATTTGCCAATGACTAATGCAGACGTCAAGTTCTTTTTTACTGCACATATCTAAACTTGCCCTGCGTGGTTTGACTGCTTGAGTCTCACAGTCTAGATGTCTCTGCATTCAGAGCAGAGCTTCTTTGATTGGTATTCTCAGAAAACACATAACTCATCATGGAGTCCAGCATCCACAGACATTTACATTTGAAAAAATAGCCAGAGGAGTTAAAAATGGAGATGAGTGCAAATGATTTGCCAAGGAACTGATGCAGATATATTCCATGTTCTCTCATAAAAAGCAAAGGCATATTTGCATTCTATTTTATATACCACTATGTAAAGACCCATTCAAAGATACTGTGTTTACAACTGATAATCAGTTGATTAATGAATGAGCTAAAGTTCTGCTTTAAAATCATAGAATCATAGAATGTTAGGGGTTGGAAGGGACTTCAAGAGATCACCTAGTCCAACCCCCCTGCCAGAGCAGGATCACCTAGGGCAGGCCACAGAGGAATGCATCCAGGCAGGTTTTGAAAGTCTCCAGAGAAGGAGACTCCACAACCTCCCTGGGCAGCCTGTTCCAGTGCTCCAGCACCATCACAGTGAAGAAGTTCTCCCTCATGTTGAGGTGGAACCTCCTGTGTTCTAGCTTGTACCCATTATTTCTTGTCCTATTACTGGGCACCACAGAAAAGAGGCTCCTTCTACTTGACAGCCACCCCTTAGATATTTATAGACATTAGTAAGATGCCAGACTAANGTCATTCTCATTGGCTGAGACAGGCCCGGACAAAACACAGAAAAGTGCACACCTCGAGCCTGTTTGCTGAGGGGTCCAGACCCTGACGCGCCAGTTAAGCACCACAGGCTGCAACTGAATGGCAACCGAATGGCAACTGAATGGCCAAGGCGCCAAGCCGCTCAGCACAGCCCATGTGTTTTGTCTGTGGGGAAGGCTGTACCTGCCACAGATACCGTCTGCCTTCTTGGCTACAAGGGCACATTGCTGTCTCATGGAGAACTTACTATCCCCTAGGACCACACTAGTTTTTCTCCATGGAACTACTTTCCGGTAGGATGACCCAATGATAGATAAGAACTACTAGTAGAATTACTCTCGTTTGAAATACCTTTGTTTGAATATACTTGCCTGTGTTAAACCCATGTTAATATAGTTAATTTAAGAACAAGCTAAAGATTTAAAGTTGCACACATAAAACCAATGACAAGTTATCTCGATGTGAAAGGTTTATGGTGTTCCCTCACTGTATATTAATTAGTTTGTCAGGAACAATTCATTAAACAGGAGATTGATCTGTTTTGCTCCTTATGTGAAGCCCCAGGATTATTCCTATGGAATGACATCTATGACTGTTCCTCCTTCGTGGCTTGAGAAAACCTAACCCACTTTTGAGAATTACTGGGTTTGATTGTGGATGGAATGTATGAGAGTAACTGTTGATGTACAGTACTCACTAAAGAATTTTTGATCTGTGAATGTATAACACTGAGGAATATGACTGAAATATCATTAAAACACCATTATTGTATATTTAGTTAGCTAAAAAGTTAGTTAACCACTCACTGTACAACCATGTCATTCTTGATCCTTGCATAGAAGAATTGCTCATTTCCATGCTTCATGAATAAAAATATTTTACCGAAATGTTTTATATGAAGCTACAGTATGGGCATGGTCAATGTTCTTTACAAATTTAAGAATGAACAATAAAGTTCTGTAGCATTTAATTATAAATGGTAAAAGGAACTTAATATTGTGTTTTAGATTTTAACAGAACAAGTGTGCACTCAAGTTGTTCATAAACCGCATCCAGAACCAGATTCTACAGTGAAAATTCAGAATCCAAGTAAGGACAATATATGTTTGTTTGATAAATGTGTTGCCTAGAAGTTGTGGGGTTTTCTGTAAGAATAAGGTTCAGGAAGCAAGAACAATTCATTAGTGTATCTCAAATCTATATGGATTTCAGTTATTGCTTACCTTAGTTGCTGTAAGTAACTTTTTTTTTAAAAAAAAAAAAAAGTTGTTAAAATGTGTTACGTGACTAATTTATTCTTTCAAAGTGATTCTTAAGGTGGTGGCAACACTGTTAAAAAACTCCACGCCAAGTGCAGAGCTGATGGAAGTTCGACGGTTGTTCTTATCTGATATGATAAAACTCTTTAGTAATAGCCGTGAAAACAGAAGGTATGTCACTACAAATAGTATATTCTAATCCTTGATTTATACGTAATGGCAATCTTTTATACTCTCTGTAGAGTTTTACACTGTGCATTAAATGGAATATGTAAAAAACAAAAAATGAACGGAATAAGTTTGTGGTAACATTTCTTAGTCCAGCAACTAATACTGGGTTCCTCTGTTTAGAATATGCTTTAAATTTTAATTCATCCTGAAGTATTTTAAAATTTCTCCCTACCATTGGACTGATGTTCAGAGGAGATGTTCCTCCCATTTTAACCACAGTAATGTTAAAATGAGAAAGCTTTGTTTGGATATATTTTGACCTAATTATTTCACTTTAGATGTTTACTTCAGTGTTCAGTGTGGCAGGACTGGATGTTTTCTCTGGGATACATTAACCCTAAGAACTCTGAAGAGCAGAAGATCACAGAAATGGTTTACAACATTTTCCGTATTCTCCTGTATCATGCAATAAAATATGAATGGGGAGGCTGGAGAGTGTGGGTGGATACCCTTTCTATAGCTCATTCGAAGGTAAGAAATGACTCGTGGATGTTTGTTTAATACCGGGAACTCCCCCAAAGAGACTACTAATATAGTAAGACAAGATGTTAGGTGATTTAGTGCCATCTGGTGGCTATCGCCACCTATGGCAAGGTGGCATTTTTTTTATCAGCCCTGTAGATTCTTTGCTGTGAAACTATTTGTAATGTGTATGTAATAATAGATCGTTAAAAGTCCTGATAGTTTGTGTCCGAGTACATGTAGCACATATTCATCCACATAATCTGTTCTTTTTTTTTTTTTTTTTTAAGGTCACATATGAGGCTCACAAGGAGTATCTTGCAAAAATGTATGAAGAGTATCAAAGGCAAGAGGAAGAAAACATAAAAAAGGGGAAGAAGGGGAATGTGAGCACAATCTCAGGTCTTTCCTCTCAGACAACAGGAGCAAAAGGTGGAATGGAAATTCGAGAGATTGAAGACCTTTCACAAAGTCAAAGTCCAGAAAGTGAAACAGATTACCCTGTCAGTACAGATACAAGGGACTTGCTCATGGCTACAAAGGTGGCAGATGATGTGCTTGGAAGTGCTGAGAGACCAGGAGGAGGAGTGCATGTGGAAGTTCATGATCTTTTAGTTGATATAAAGGCTGAAAAGGTAGAAGCTACTGAAGTAAAACTTGATGATATGGATTTATCACCAGAGACACTGGTAACAGGGGAAAATGGTGCTCTTGTAGAAGTTGAATCTCTTCTAGATAATGTATATAGTGCTGCTGTTGAGAAGCTCCAAAACAATGTTCATGGAAGTGTGGGTATTATTAAGAAGAATGAGGAAAAGGATAACGGACCATTAATAACTCTGGCTGATGAGAAAGATGAACCTTCTACTAACAGTACCTCATTTCTCTTTGATAAAATACCTAGTCAAGAGGAGAAACTTCTACCTGAACTTTCAAGTAATCACATTTCTATTCCAAATGTGCAAGAGACGCAGATGCATCTTGGTGTAAATGATGATTTGGGATTGCTTGCACATATGACAAGTAGTGTAGATATAACATGTGCGTCAAGTATAATAGAGGACAAGGAGTTCAAGATTCACACAACTTCAGATGGAATGAGTAGCATTTCTGAGAGGGAGTTGGCTTCGTCATCTAAAGGATTAGAATATGCTGAAATGACTGCCACGACTCTTGAGACAGAGTCTTCTGGTAGCAAACCTGTACCTAGTGTTGATGCAGGAAGTATAATATCAGATACAGAAAGATCTGATGATGGTAAGGAAGCGGGAAAGGAGATAAGGAAGATCCAGACAACTACCACAACCCAGGTAAGTTTCAAGTGCTGTAAATGCTGTGTGTGTCTAACGTAATCACGGTTTGTTGCTGCTGGATAAAGTAATACTATGAAATCTGAGAAATGTTTCAAGTATGTTTAGTTATATGAAAGGTGTCCATCTTCGAAGCCTATTTACTTTGAAATTGACAATAAGTATAAGGATTGTAAAGTCTTTTGTTTTTGTATAGAAAATACATATTTCTATTGTGGATGCTTTAGTTTAAAAACAAACTTAGCTGAAAGAATCTCTCATCCATTTCCCTTAGCTCTTCTGGACAGATTATCTGATACTCTTTGGATTCTGCTTTAGACTTTCTTGTTAGTGTGTCTCAAGATTAGCAATACGTATATTTTACTATGAAATGCACACTGAATGATTTTTTTTTTTCCCTCGTGCTGTACCTTTCTCAGAGTGTAGTCTTAGAGCACTTTAGTACACTGTCTGTCTTCCTGTACAGGAGTGCTGGCATAAATAGTCTCCATATTTGATCCTAACACAGGAAAAGGAATATTTTACAGATGATAGAAGAAACACTATGACTTGATTTCCAAACTGGAAATGATTAATACAAGTAGTATCTACTTCTTGGAGATTCTTTCTTGTCTAGTGACAAGAAAAACTCTGAGAAGTTAGTCTTTTTGTGAGAGCCATAGCATTCTGAAAATAGGAAGACCAAGGCAGAAGACCACTCTTTGAAAGAATTTGTACTCAAAGATTGCTTTTAAGGATGTTATCATGTAAAAGAATTGACCGCTTTCAAGATTTTAGTAGGTGAGTGCATGTCCAGTATGTGCACCAGTATTTATCTTCTAGGATTTTAAAGTCAAGCAGAATTCCTGAAACTGTGGAAGAAGAGCCAAACAAAAATTACAAATATTGCTCTGCCCACTACTGTGTAGTATATATCAAATCGTCAGAAGCAAGAGTTTCAGAGATACACTCAAGTACACTCAAATTAGAATTAAAATAATACAGAAATCTTAATGAACTTTTATCAGATCATTGTACGATAGGATAAACAAATTATTTTTACTCTTAGATATTCACAAAATTCCTAACATATCATTTGGATCTGCAAATTACAAACTTTGTACTTTTCAAGAGCCTGACTATACACGTTTAACTCCCTTGATTCTCCATATACCACTTAAATTACAGTTATTTGCCACTAAAATCAATTATAAGCTACAATTTAAACTAATTACGTTAATTAAACTAATCTCTTCTTTGGGTGTTTTGAAATACCCTGTGAACTGTAAGCTGCCCATAGTTAAATCTTTTTTGTTTAAATGAAGTTAACTGTAATAAAGAAGATGGAAATAAGTATTCAATAAACCATAAATCAAGCATTATTGATTTAATGAGCAATGTTAATTTTAACATGTCTACAGTGGAGCCGGAGGTTGGGGTTTTAATTGCAGCGAGTACGGGGACTGCCACATTAGATCTGATCTTTTTGAGACCACTGAAAAAACTAAAACCATACAAATATAGATAGTTGAGTTTCATGGGGATTTTTAAAATGCACGTCAAAGTTTGTTCTTGCAAATACAGTATTATTGACAAGATGAAAGCTCTGCTGTTTTGGTACAGTTACGATACCGTTACTGCTGCTGACATGACAGCTACCAGTAGTTGTACCCGAAAGGGAAGAAGTGATATGTGAATGGAGTTGCTCAACTCAAATTCTCCAAAACCAGGTCTACAATCAGCTCCCCCACCTTATCAGTCAGAAGTAATGGACTGAAAGGAAGCAACAAATTGCACGACCAAGTAGAGATGGGAACTCCTGCTTACTTTTTGCAAGAGTTAATGCCTTTATCAATAGTAGATCAAATATGGAAGAATATAAAATTTAGTCTTTCTTAGGGTTCCAACTAGGAATGACTGAAAATAGAATTGCAAGCACTATGAAGAAGATTAATGAAAAATATTCAAATCTTAGATAATTCGTCAGAAAAAAAGAATCATTTAAAGATAACTTTAATAAAATCATAGGAAATGAACACAACAGTAGCAATTTTGATCCCCATAGGTCAGACTGAATGAAGGAAATCTGCCCTGCTCTTAGTGCGGACTACAGAAGATCAAAATCGGAGTAGCTATTTAAGAAGCTTCCCAGCTCAACTCCAATGCCATGTCCATTTTTACATTGCTTGTACAAATATTTTGTAAATGTGTTTTTGCTTTTGAATGTCCAGACTCAACACAGTATGCTGACATCATGAAATGAATACGTTACCAAAGCAAATGCATTTTCTATTTTGCCACTTTTAAGCTAATATAAAGTCACTTAAAAATAATTTCAATGATCAGACTTTGTATTCCTTCCTCTCAGAGATGTTGCACATTGTAAGTAATTTTATTGTTATGAATATTTGCCTCAAATTCAGTCAAAATGTTCTTTTTTTACTTTTTCCTTCAGAATATTCTCCACCATATCCTCTATGTGTATCTTTTACATTTGTCTGTAATCACCAAGTTGAAACAGTCACGACTACACAGCTATTGAAAGGGAATGAAATTCACATCCACCACCTGTTGGGATAATCTAAAGAATGTCCTGAGGATCCATAAAACTGTTAACCAATTAACAAAGTGTAACAAAATTGACAAAATGAGAACTGGGAGACTTGACTTGATTCTCTAACGAACCTGCTAAAAAGACCAGATAAATAATTGATTTTAGGAGATGAGGAGCTGTCTAAAAAGCACCCTGATTCCTTGAAGCCATCACTGTGTAGTTTGTCCATGTTTTGAGCCAAATACTCAAGGAAAATTATGATAACAGCATAAAAGAAATATTTGTTTCTTATAAGCAACATTTTGTCGCTGCTGACTTGTACATGCCGTGTTTGGTCTTTTCTGTAATACATAAAGTGAAGAAACTGAGTGTCAAATATTGGTGAATAGCTGAAAGGCCAGCAAAAGCCCCTCAGTGGTGATTGATTTGAATTGGAGCATCTGCTTTACTGAAGCATACTGCCTGCCTTGGAATATCAATATCTCCTGTAGTTTGTGCTTAATTCTTGTTTTAGCCCATCCTTTCTCAAATTCTGTGATCCATTCAGAAATGCATTACAAAAAGTTGTCATGATTTTTGAACTTCTTTTTGATGTAGGCCGTACAGGGTCGATCTGTCACCCAACAAGACCGGGATTTACGTGTTGACTTGGGATTTCGAGGAATGCCAATGACAGAAGAGCAACGACGACAGTTTAGTCCAGGTCCACGCACAACTATGTTCCGCATTCCAGAGTTTAAATGGTCCCCCATGCACCAGCGGCTCCTGACAGACTTGCTTTTTGCACTAGAAACAGATGTACATGTTTGGAGAAGGTAGGTGGTTGCTTCTCCTTTAACTCTTCATTTGTGTTTCCCTCAACAAGGAAAAATTAGATGAACTGTAGAGAGCGTGTTACTGGGACAGTGGGAAGGGAAAGAGGTGGTGCTGAAGTACACTTCTGTATCTTGCATCTTCTCTTTTCACCCCCTCCCAGGCTGTAACATCTCTATTTCACAGGTAACGATTTCTGTTTTCTTGAAGGATTGTGTAACTCTTACATACCTATCTAAACTGATCTACTCTTTCAGGTTGTGTTTAGCATTAGAATCTGCTGTTTCTGTTTCAGACAGGAGAAAGACTTGTGTGTCTGCTAATGGCCATTTTCTTCAACTGATCAATTCAGAGAGCCTTTCTACCTGCAAATCTTATAAATAAAAACTCTTTCTTATAACATTTTCTAAGAAATTGCTTTTTGTAGTTGACAATTTTTTTTTTATTTTTTTTTATGCCAGGTCCTGGTTGTGATTAGTCTTGGTGGTTATATTTTATGACAGCAATGTGATTTCCTAGGGGGTTTATATACTTTAACAGAGATGCTCAGTAACTTACTGTTACCAGAACTCTTAGGTATAATAGACGCTATTTCATCTAATTTCCAGGAAAGAATAGTTCATTTTCAGAAAAATTGAGCATAGTTGTATCCAAGGACCAATTTATATTGAATTTAATTTCCAATTTGGTGAACTCTTCTGTGCAAGTCACTAGAAAATAGACAGTTTTGATTATTTTTTTTTTTCAGCCAGATATTTGAGAGAGGTTTGTACTTCGTGTTTAGGCAATGCTTAGAGATTAAAGTTCAGTTATTATATTTTCAACTGAAGCCTTTAATTTTTATTTGCTGGCTGGCAAAAGTGGTGTTTTAGCAAAAGAACATACTTAACAGACTAAGTATTGCTCAGTATTTCCACACAATGTTTTATATTTTTGGGGAGTGACTGTTTCATGGGAAAATTTCTCACCAATTACAAATTACTGAGATTTCAGCTAATCTTATTAAGGTCTGTGGCTCGCAAAGCTATTGCTAATGCTAAATTTAGTATTTGTTTATAAAAGTTAATTTTAGGTCAAGATAGCACCATATTATCAAGTCTCGCCTTTAAAACACTAGCAGGTGTTACCATTAGGTGTTATCAAGGGTGCTTCACACAGTACTGGTGCAGTATGGTAAACTGTTATTAAGTAATATTTTTCATGCTGAAGAAGCAACCCCACTGCTTTCTTTCAGCAGAACTGCTTGTGTAGTACTGGTTAATGGGAAAAAAAGGTTACAAACTCAACCAGGTATCTGAAACTAATCCTCTTGTGAAAATACATGCAAAGTTTTGTAGATCAGATTTTGCCTTTCTATCAAAGTAACATTCACGGTCCGATTGCAAAGAATAAATTTATCTAAACTTTTATTTTAACTGTTTCTTTTTAATCCATCCTTTCTTCTGTTCTTGCAGTCACTCCACAAAGTCTGTGATGGACTTTGTCAATAGCAATGAAAATATTATTTTTGTACACAACACAATACACCTCATTTCCCAGATGGTAGACAATATTATTATTGCTTGTGGAGGAATTTTACCATTGCTGTCAGCAGCCACATCCCCAACTGTAAGTACAATATTTCCACCTAGTGGTCGTATTAGAAATTGTTGTTAATAATACAAGCCAGTATTTGCAGCTGACTTTTCTTCTTTAGGGACTCCTGTTCCCTCTCTGTTAATTCCTTCAAAAAATTCAGATTTATACTCAAAACTCTTAAGGTTTTGTATACAGAGTGATTATTATATTGCATTTGAAATGCTAATTTTATTAGACGATTAGTATTAAGTAAGAATATTTCATAGGTCTTTAATACTTTGTTTGAAAGAGAAGACCATTAGAATCATGGTTATGGATCATGATTACTGTAACATTACATGCTTTATGATGGCTAGTCATTGAAAATCATAAATCTGTTTTGCATGGCTACCATTTCTTTGCATGCCAAATGATACCAGAAGTCATCCTCTACTCTGCTATGCTGTTTGCTTCTTCCTTTAGTAGGTCCTGACCTTTGTGTCCTTATTTTTTTTACTCTTCTATTGAAGTATGCTGGTATTTTTATCCACTCTGATGTTCTTAATAAGTTGTTCTTAGGAGGTCACAGCTCAGGCAGGCGGAGTAGCCTAATAAAATGCTTCACAAAAAAGGGAGAACTATTTTGTAAATATTACATTATTGTCAATAGTAATTATAGTATTTGAATGCGACATCTTGTCTGTGCATATAATATTTGTAACTATTTCTTTCATTCTGAATGTTTTACCTTCAGCATCCCATAAGCATCTACAGTTAATACTTGCCTTTGAAAGGGGAAAAAATGAGGCCTAGAAGGGACAAAGAAACTCCTCTGAATCAATGTGACTAGTAGATACTGAAGGCTACAAATGCAGTTTAGCAGCAAAAGCTCAATTCCTTGTTCTAACTATTCAGCAACTGATATTACTTCACAGTGCCTCTTCTATGGCTTCTAGGTAGCTAGCAAAAAGCCCTGTTTGGCACAATTTTATTTGAGAAATATGAATGCATGGACTCACAGTTGGTTAAATATTACTATGACTTTCAGACAGGTAAAATGCTGTCTTTTATTATTTTTACTGCGTTTACTGGGAAAATACTTGCTATAAGGAAAATTGCAAGACCCACGGGAAAGACTTTACTTGTTTTTAGTCACAAGAATGACATAAAGGTTGCTGAATAAAAGATTTTGTAAGTGCTTCATTGTAAATATTGACAAGTATGAGAGAGTACATACCAAGCCATCTTGAGATGAAGGCTATACTATCAGTCTTTAGATAAAAGGACACTGGAAGATATTTTTTTTTAAAACAAACCTTTCATGTATCATTTGAAAATGGAGATGTTTTCTTCACTATGTTTAGTGTAAAAATATAAAATAGACACAGCATTCAACAGAATTGCGGTCTAATTAATGATTCTCATGGTTTTTAGCCCTTATCTTGGTTTATGACACTTCAGAGCCATAGTATAGAATAATACTTTTGCAGTTCACCATTTCTCTCTATTTATTCTGATTAATAAATATATATCTGTGTGTATAGATAGGTAGCTGATATAGCTTTATAAATTGTTTGTTAAAACATTGTGCATTGATACTGCCTTGCTGCAGTAGCAGTGATTTTCAGACACTCATGCCAAAGACTACATTTTCACATTTGTGTATTATACATGCATTTCTCCACTACATGGGGACTGTGTGTATTACTTAAATGCTCAATTTTGCCACCTGTTTAGGATAATAAAATAAAAATAAATAGTGAAATTAACTAATTCACTAAAAGATCAGTAGCTAGTTTCAAACTGAATCAATCCTCCTCTGTCAAATTTAAAAAAGGGATTACTTTTGTCCCAGATGCACAGGAAGGGTGGGGAGAAGTAATCGATGTAGTTACAGATTACCTTCACCCGGAAATAACTCTTACCCTCTAGATAATGATTTCATAATCACTTCCTCCTAGCAGAGAACTTCTTTCCTCCCATTCAACTGCGTTCTTGTTCCCTTGTTGCCCCTCTGTAAACATGAGCAGGAAGGTGGATTTATTCATAATTGTGACAGATACAAAGGTCCCAGCACATGTTTCGTCCTTCTTAGAGAAGATGCTGTCCCTCAATATTGTTCTGGATCATAGTTATGAAGGGACCAGATGTTCTGTTTGGCGTCAGACCACTTCTGAATGTCCATCATATGATTAATGAAAAGGTGTTTTGTACTGATTTCTTAGACTTGTAATGCTTTTGCATCCTTGAACTGTTGTGGAGAAAGTGGATGGACTGCTGGTTAGAAACATATTTCTGCTCAGTCTTGAAAGGGCA
This sequence comes from Baryphthengus martii, assembly GCA_013396935.1. Taxonomy (NCBI): domain Eukaryota; kingdom Metazoa; phylum Chordata; class Aves; order Coraciiformes; family Momotidae; genus Baryphthengus; species Baryphthengus martii. Next base: position 53,371 of record VWZK01001276.1, read on the forward strand.
AAGTAATCCAGTGCTTACAATCAATTATAAAAGACTGTGACTCACTCTCCTCCTTCCATGAGCTGCTAATTGGAAGAGAGAAGAGGTCTGAAACTGGAAGATTTATTTGATGTCTCCACTGCATAAAAACACAGCAGGCCTTTTAGTGACACTTTCTGCCAGATAACTCTCAAGGGAGGAAAGAGCCAATACACTTTTTCCCTCATCAGTTCAAAGAATCACAGAATGGTTGAGGCTGGAAAGGGGCTTCTGCAAGTTATCTGATCCAGTCCCCCTGCTTAGACAGGGTCACCTAAAGCCAGCTACCCAGGACTGTGTCCAGATGGCTTTTGAGTATCTCCAAGGATGGAAACTCCACCAGCTCCCTGGACAACCTGTGCCAGTGCTCAGTCACCCTCACACTGAAAAGGTGTTTCTTCATTTTCAGATGGAACCTACTGTGTTGTAGTTAATTGCGTCAATGAATGTTGGTTTTTTTCCATGAGATACATAGTCCAAATTTTGTGTTGCATCTCATTAATCCCTTCCAATCTCAAACATTCTGTGAGCCTGTGTGATTTTGTGATTCTGTAATTTAAACTGGACATGGTATTAGAAGTCCAGGCAAGCAGTACTGTGCTATTCTTACGAAATTCATGTGTTACATAAGCTGCCTCACTGGGTCAGCCCAAGGGCCCGTCTGGTTTAGCGTTTTGCCTCCAACAGTGACTGGTTGCAGCTTACATCAAAATACAGAAGTCGGAGCAAGCATATTGATTGCTCTAATGATACTTCGTTTCAGCATTTAGGATTTTAACCGCTAGAGAGGGTGTCCAGGCTGTCATGTTTAATAACTACTGAGGAATTTATCCTTCTAGACTTACCTAATCTTTTTTGAAGCTACTTACGCTTTTAGCCTCCGTAATATCCTATGGCATTGAATCTGACAAAGTAATTATATAACCTTTGAAGCACTTCTTGTCTTTGTTTTTTTAAGCCTGCTTAAATGTGTAAAGTCGCTGTGTGGCTTACTGTTTATGCTATGAAAGGAGTAGTTAATCGCTCTTTATTCCTCTCCATATTGTTTATAACTTTGTAGGCTTGAATCACATCTCCTGGTATGTCTGTCTGAATCCATAGTCTTCATTTTGTTTAGTCTGTCTGACCTTGGAAGCCTCTGAATCTTCCACATCTCTGTTTTGTGGAGCTTTTCTGGTATCTCAAAACACTCACACTTTGCAGGTCCTGTAAAATACACCTGTTCAGTTTATCAACAAGTATAAACTCATTTTGCTTCCTTTCTTCCTTTTTCACATTCATGAATGGTGGCTCTCAAATATTCTTTCTGAAGGACTTTTGGGCCCATATTAAAACTTTAAAGTAGTAGTTGCTACTTATTTCCTCCTAGTATGTTGTATTGGTGGCATAGGACACATATTCACATCTGCTTCTAAAATTAATTTACTTTTTGGTCTGAAATATATAGCAAAAATGCTGTAGAACTGACAGCAGTGAGTAAAGGTCATTCCAGCCTTTTACTTCGGGGTGATAAAACAGGATGGAATTCGGGGAGAAATTAGTGTAACTTCAAGTATCGGTTTGAAGTACTTACACGTGGGCTGGATTTCTAGCCAGTGGAGATCTACTGAATAGAAGCAAATGATTCAGCTGGCTCTGATGTAGATATTTGGTGGTTGGTCAGCCAGATCCCTCTGGGTCCATCGATTGCAATGATTGTTAACCTAGGGCTGAATCCAGCCCCTTTTTACAAGGTAGTTTACTTGTTTTCTAACTGACAAGGTGACAGACAAATGTAGTTCCTTTATCGATTTCGCACTCCTGCCTAGCCACAGTTCTTTGACTTTGGTGTGCCAGTCTGAGTTCAAGCAGGGCCTCATCCAGGGCTGCTGATTCTGAAATGGCCCTAAATGTCTATTACAAAACTCTCTCCTCAGCAGTGTGCTATGGAGTTAATTGTTATTACACCTGTCCCATTGTCTTTCTCTTTTTTTTTTGAAAGGCGTTTCACCTATTTCTCATTAGTAGAATAAATACTAAATATTGGATGCTTGAATTAATTAAAGCTATATGCAGAAAATAGCCAAAAGATAAATTAGCAAAATGACTTTTGGAATATTGGAGGAATTGCAGAATTGCTTTTTTCTTTTGTGCAAGAGATTCTGTATTGTGTTCCCTCCCTTGCTGAAAAAGCAGTACTGTCAGAATTTCTTTAAAAAGATGAATGTGGGAATCTCCCATTTCAAAAAGGCTTTTTACTTTGCATAGTTAGGATTTGGAGTGAAACGGCAATTCTTCTGGGCTGGGTGGAAGATTACTCCATGATCTATTGTCTGCTGTAGAACGGGAATTTCCTCACTATTGAATTCTTGTAATAGAAATCTGCCTTTTGCTTTCCTTTTTTAATCCAGACTAGGATGATCTGAATAGTGCTGTGAATAGTGCCTTTAAATATGAATAGGAAAAAGAAAATAAAAAATGCATTATCTGTGAAAACAATCTGCTCGCAAGTCTGTTACTGAAGAGTACAGTGAAGGTTATGCGTTTGTATGGAATACAGGGAAAAGTTTACTGTAATTCATAGTGATCTATTGCCACGTTTTGGTATTTCCCTTGATTTCAGTTCTATACCACCTCTATTTCAGGATTTATACAAGGACTTGTTTCAAATGCTGGTGTTTTTATAGGATTGTCAATTGTGTATGTGAAACAGTGTGAAATTGAAGCATATATTAGCGGAAAAAATAACCATTTTGGTGGGGTTTACTATATAAACTGGAGTGTGTTCCACTTTTGATTCTGACATCTTTCTTATTAAATTAGACTTATTAGATAACTCTTCCAATATTATAAGAAGGTCATAAAATATAAAATACTGGCTTCCTTAGGGAGTGAGGTCTTTGAGGCTTTTTTTTTTTATTAATACAGTTATAAGAAAGACACTTTTAAGATGTTGCATAAGTGTGGAAAACAGACATATTTGGGGAGTTGTAAGGGAAAAGGTTTATAGAAGATGCTTAATGGCAGCTGGCTACCAGATAGAACACTTAGTGTACAAGCTAGGATTTTCAAGTAGTTGTTGCTTACTACAAGGATACCAACTGTGACAAGGGCTTAATGACATTGAGTAAGGCAAAAGAAATTTGAGGAGTTGACATAAGTGTGGCAATTGAGAGTAAATTTCCAGTCCCTTTGCAATGACTTTGTTTTTCCTCTTATTCTATGATGTCTGTAATTCCAATTCTTGCTCGCAGCATTTAAAACAACAGCTCTTAAATTGTGATCTGCGGGCTGCTGGTGTTACGTGAATGACTGTCTGCAAAACTCGATTTTAGCATTTAAAGATAGCCTTATTAAACCTGTGGATTAAAAGCCAAGATGAGATATTTTTCTGTGTGTCCTGTATATAGTGTATATATATTCATGACTAATGTGATGCCACAGGTGCTGTGTGATCTATAACAATTCTGAAAATCAGCAGTGGCACATTGTTGTAAAAATTGCAGCTAGTAATCGATGGATAATAGCCACTGGTTAATTCTTGAGGTGCATCCAGCTACAAAAGAGGAAAACATGTTTTAAAACTGGTTGAATGTAGTATTTTCTATTCGTAAAGGATAGTTTATTTCAGCTTGTTTTTCTTTGTTAGATTATGCTTTTCTACTATTTAAATGAAAAAAATATTGACATACTCTTTTAAAAATTCACTTTCTTTCTCTTTTTGAAACATAAGCAGTCTCTTAAAGATTAGTTCTTAGCCCAGTATGATAAGAAAGTGCTTCTGCTTAAAACTAAAACGTGAAAATTAAACACACCTATTTAATTATGAACATTGGACTTTGAAGATGAACTCAGTCCCAGAGACTTAATGAATCTTTAAATTTTTTTCTGTGGTTCAAATATCTAGTATATTGGTTTAGATTGAATAAATCACACCAAAAGGTAATATATAAAATGAGCTATCTTGTGTTGCTTCAAGGGAAGGAGCATCATGCATGAAGACCCAGTTTGCTTTTTGTGATTTATATTTGTTTTGTCAATGCATTTTAAATGTATTTGCCTCCTCATACAAAGATTAACTACTTTTATCACATTTCAGTTGAATGACTTCTTATATAGCACTCATTTTATTTCTATATAATCAGGGAAAACATTACTTTGGTTTACATTGCTCCATAAAATTACTCTGCGTACTATATAAAAGATGTACATTGGTTTGGAAGAATCAGTGTTCACATGAACTCTGTAATAATACAAGATTTACAGTTTTCCTTGTGCATAGCTATCTCTTACAAGTCTTTATTTTCAAATGTTCATGCTGAGCTGAAATGTTTTGCTTTTCTAATTATAAAGAATTGTAAAATTCCAAGATACTAATTTATTTCAATTTTACATTGTATTTTTAGTTAACTTAAATAATTTTCTTTTTCTTTTATTGTTGTGATCTGTTGTCTGTTTTGTCTGTTGCATGTCCAGGGTTCTAAGGTTAGTATTGCTGCTGTAAGTTTCAGTTTTTTTGCTTTTTCAAAAATACCTTATTTTTGACCATTTAATATTTTGGCATTATTATTATTATTTTCCTATGTCATATAGTAGGAGGTGAATAGGAGTATATTTGGTGTAATCATTAACTTTTTCTAATATATTTCCCTTGAGTAACTTGATATATTTTCAAGTATGATGCTTACTTTTAGCTACTGGAATGAATGTAGACAGGGCCATGGGCTAATTTAAGTTACAGATGTGGTTGCAAATAGAGAAGCTCTAGGCCCTGTACACGTTAATTGTATGGGAGACTTGTTACTCCTCTTAAGGTGTGCTGAGTAGTCATGAAATGGTGATCAGCTCATTTTTTAAAGAGTTTCTGAGCTACACCTATTGAAACTATTGCTAATATCTGAAGGCAGTTTGATCAACAGTAGAGCTCATTTTAAATGTTATTATATTATCAATGTGCTATATTTAACAGGTAAAACTGATGGTAAGTTTAGCTGTAAGAAACTGATAGTCTTTCTCTTATTTTGCTTCCATCCAGCAGAATTTTAGGGAGATTTTTAGAGAAAAAGATATTATTTTATTTTTTATTCAAAGTTTGCAAAAATCTTGGTAAAATAGACTGAAGTGTTATATAAAATGAAGTGTTATATAAAATGAATTTATTACATAAATTGAGGAGAAAAAAAAAAAAGCAGTAGCTGTTTTGAGGAAGCTTAAGACTATGATTGATGCAATACAGTTGAAGCTTGAGAAAAATCAACAGCCAGCAGTGTGCTGGCTGCTAGCAAGCCTGCTGTTATTTCAAGCAGCATGAGTTGGAAGGTCAATTCTCTATAACCACCTATGAGTTTTTCTAGCAGACTATTATTGCTATAGATTTTTGCAAATATATTTTCTTTGGATGAGTGCTTTCAAAAAATGATGTTCCAGTCTGTTATAAAAAACCAGCAACTTATTTTTTGGTAAAGTAGGAACACTGCACACACTAAGCAGAGGAGACCTGGCTAAAGAAGATAGGCTGGAAATCACTCTTCTGAGAGTTGTCATTTTACCATTTTTCTGATATTATCAGGCAGTTCAGACAGATGACAGCCCTTCCCAAATCACTCATGTAACTGACATGTTACATCCTTAAGTGAAATTAAATGAAGTGGTATCTATCATTGTGGTGACACATGCCAGCTTATATCCTTCATCTTTCAATTTTTTCCTTAATACTCTTTGGCAGAGTTGCACTTCTGTAATTTTGGATATAGAGTATTCTCAAAAAGTGACTCATGAGTGAGGATACTAATTTTTTAGAAGTACCAAAATAGAGGAATTTTTTTTTTCTCTATTTCTTTTCCTTTGGAAGGAAAGAGCCTTAACAGCACAATTTTTTTCTTTTTTTTTTTTTATACCTACTTCTAAGACAATAAATAAAAATAAGCAAATACAAGAGTAATACTACTCAAAGGGACTGAACTCTGTGTTCAGAAAATCCCTGCAGTCTGAAATCTGGTTGAGAATTGAGAAGAATCAACCATTTGTAAAGAATTTTTAAAGTAGTATTTAGGCATATGAAAGCGGACACAGTCAAGTTCTAAACCCCTTTTTTAATTTTGCCTGACTCCAGAGTGAAGAGTATTTAAACAGATAGTTATTTTTTTACTTAATCTTACCATTTGTTCACTTTTTGCACTTTTAGACACCTGAATGCATTTGAAAATATGACTCTGGACATCTAAGTATCTTTTTGGAGTAAAACAGGACCCTTTTTTAGATATTTAGAAATATTTACCTCAATCAGCATTTTTCTTTGGATTCTCATTGAGGAGAGTCCAATGCTACATTAGAAGTGACCAGTGTCCGGGAAACGTGAGCTGCGTGCCATATAACTTGCCATGTTTTTATTCCCACCACTGCTGCTCTTGTGAGGAACTAAACGCGCTGTCTTCTGATCTCCAGGAGAGTTGGACTCTGTCAGGTTCCTATACAGTATAAGCATTCCTAGGGAGAATAAATTCATCAAAACAGAGCAAAACTGTCTGTTTTTTTTTTTCCCTGTTCCACTCCTCACATTTACTTGTTTATCTAAAGGAAAGTAAAAGCTGCGCAGGCGGTATTTACTTTTATCTGATAGCTATTTACTTAGCCTATGGAAGAATGTAGGAGTACATTACACCCTTAAACAGTGCAAGTGTGTTGTTTTACTATCTGGCCACACTTTGTCTTTATATAATGGCTAATAACTTTCTCATTTATATTAGACTTTTTCTCATCTATTACAGCATGTAAATAATTTTCTCCCTTGTCATGCTGTCTTACTTTGAATTTCACTCACAGTTTATCTTAATGGTAATAGTAAGAGATTTTAAAATAAACTTTAATGTATGTCAATAATCATAACAATTTAGATTTGTATGTGTATGTGCTGTCTTTATATTTCAGTTGTGTTCAAACTGTTTAATTCAATTATCTCCTTTTAAAGACTGAATTGGAAAATATTGAAGTGACACAAGGAATGTCTGCAGAGACAGCAGTAACTTTTCTCAGCCGTCTGATGGCAATGGTTGATGTACTAGTATTTGCCAGTTCTCTAAATTTTAGTGAGATTGAAGCTGAAAAAAACATGTCTTCTGGAGGTCTAATGCGACAGTGCCTAAGGCTTGGTAAGTCAGCAGACAGTATGTATTAAATAATTACTTACAGATCAATGAGTTACATGGATCAAATAATGACACATGTTGGAAAGGACTTGTACTGACACTGACTATGATGTGATAAAATTCCCTTTATTATTGATTTGGTACAGTTTTAAAATTGATGCAATTGAAGCACAAGAATAAATAAAAGTGACATGTCTGAAATTATTCTTTCTTATGTATTTCAAGTTGTATGTATTTTGTGGGATTAAAACTATTAAATAAAGTGAGTAAATGGAGATTATTTTTTTTTTTCCTTAAAACTACTTTGCTGCCTGCATTTTGCAAGTTTCCTTGTCCAAGTCTCCATGAATCTGGAAGACTATAGGCTATGTAAGATTAAAAGCAGGGGATGCATGTGCAGAATCGATAGACCTTAGTATGTGTCTCTCAATCTGGCATCTCTCTTCACTATTTACTATTTGCTATACACCATTGAAATCAACTTAGGAACTATTTAAAATTTTATGAATAATACAAACTATTTATTCAAACTATATCACTTTATCCTTATGAACATTAAATTTTGATTGTCATCTAGTATGACGCTGTTTTGCTAATCATGTCTCACATACTTCTTCATCTCTCAAATTATGGATAATTTTTATACTCAGATTTTGGTCTGTTATTATTCACACCACTTACTAGGTCATTGATAATTATACTGCTCCTGGTATAAAAGTTATGGTTTATTTTCAGTGGTCAATTTTCACCATATTCTAAATTACTGCCTACTGGGTTTTTATCTGTTCTAGCTATACATAGATACTTTCAGATTTTAAATGTTGATAACTGATTAATAACATGAGAGCTCCAGCTCTAGGACTAAAAAATTTCAAATTTTAAAATACTGCTACAGCACTTTTATAAAACATTTAGTTGTTCAGCTAAACAATGAAATAAATAAGCTACCATAATGCTTTCTTAGTACTGAGAGTACTCTAATGTGAGAAATATGTCGCACTTACTGTTTGAAAATGGGTGTTAACGTGCCAATCTAGATGTACTGACTGCTAGTTTATGTTCTGAATAGAATAATAGTAAAGATTCGCATTTGAAGCATTTTTATAACTTCTTTTTAGTTTGTTGTGTGGCTGTGAGAAACTGCTTAGAATGTCGGCAAAGGCAGAGAGAAAGAGTGAACAAGACATCATTAATCAGCAGTAAAAATCAAGATGCTCTTCAGGGTGTAACTGCAGCAGCAGCAACCAAGGTAACCCAGTTACCAACAACAGTGACATCCATAGCATTCCTTCATAGGATCAGAAAGTAATTGCAACTGCCTTCTCGAGTATTTGGCAAAAGCTTAAGTTTTTGCTATTAACTGATTTAAAGTAAAAATACGTGAGGGGGTTTATTTGTAATAAGAAAACGGTAATGAAGTAGTAGGACTTGAGCTATTTAGAACATTTTTTTTTTACTTGGTCTATTTCAGAGTCCCACAACTCACATCTCTCACATATACCTGCATAGCTTTTTCCATCTGTCAGGGCACTTGCAGTTTTTATGAGATGCTGCAATCGCATCTTTGTTGGTGGAACATCTAAGTCTCCATAACTTCCACAGACCTTTGCATAGATTTTAGTCATCAGTATTTTCTATCTGATTTTAGGAATAAAACTTGTTTAATATTCAATTGAAGCTTAGTTTTTTCTGGTTTCATTAATTCATTGGTTTGGGTGTTTTTAATTTTGTTTTGTTGTTTTTTTGGTTTTTAACTTCTTTACAGCTTTAAGACATGGGCATTCCTGAAACTAAAATCTTAGTTTAGTACAGCCCGTGACTAAAGTACAACACTTCATATGATGTAAAGGGGGTTTTTTTACTTTTTTTTTTTTTGCTACTATCATTATGAAATTCAGTGGGGTTTGTGTTCTTGAAAGACTCTTTCAGATAGCATTTACAAAGTCAGCTCTTTCACAATATTATTTCATTAAATCTCACAAAACCATTACATTTCTCCATATTATCACATTGAGTGCAAAGCAAATCAGTATAAGGAGACTTTTAGGTGTTTAGGCATTATTTGTGATATATTATTTTTCAAAGAAGCATAGTACTCTGCTTTTGTAATAATAGCAATTATTCTGTAAGTAGTCTGTGATAATTCTCAGTAACACGAACATAAACTGATTTTTTAAAAAATATTTCTGTCATAATTTTTAAATTTAACATGTGTTGGAAATAATTCAGTGTACTACTGCAAAACAACTGCAATCTGAAAGAACCGCTTGTCTGCAAATTGTTTATTATAATTATCACTGGGAAGAGATACAGTATATTGGTAGTAAAAAGGCATCTAAGATTGACGAAATATCTAAAAAAGGTATCGAATTAAGGTTCTAACAGAAATGCTTAGATATTTGGGAGGGGAGGAAGATCTCACTACTTTCTGTTTTCAGGCTCCCCTTGAAAATGTTCCTGGAAATCTTTCTCCTATAAAAGACCCTGATAGGCTTCTTCAGGATGTTGATATTAATCGTCTACGAGCAGTTGTTTTTCGTGATGTGGTGAGTAATATATGCTGTAATTCTTTTTTCTGCAAAATTGTCACTTGTATTTCGATTGTACCAGAACTGAAAATATCATTCGTATGTTGCACTTTGTATATTTACATCGCTTGGGACTTTGTAACTACCAGCCACTTTCTGCACTTTAAAATCATACTAGTCATATCCCTCCTGCTTTTAAATGTTACCAGAAGCTATTATGCCTGCTTTTTGCATCTAGTGTTAGCAAGGAAAGCATCAGCAAGCTTAGTTCTCCCTTGCAGCTGTAGTACCCTTTTATGGTTTTGTGACAGCAGCTTTTGGAATCTCATCCTTGTGACTGCAAAAGTTGGTTGCCCTTGCTATTGGGAAGCCTTAAAAGCACTCCCAGAGCAGAATCAGGCCTCTGTTCTGTAAAGTCCCTTGACTCCACAGCCCCAGATATTTGGGTAGATACCAAATTACCTGTAAAATTCAGTACTTAATACTGTGTGCATAGTATTCCACGGAAAATCCATTAAATCTTCTATGTAACCTACTTGCTACTATGCTTACAGATGCATTTCAGATGGGTAATACTTCTTAAGCATTGTGACAATCTTGTATGAAAATTCTATGGAAATGTCCAATATTCTAGATCTCTCCCTTTTTCTCCAACACAGGATGACAGCAAACAGGCTCAGTTCTTGGCTTTGGCAGTAGTCTACTTTATTTCTGTTCTGATGGTCTCCAAATACCGTGATATACTAGAACCACAGCGAGAAACTGCAAGGTCTGGGAGCCAGGCAGGTAGAAATATCAGACAAGAAATAAATTCACCAACAAGTACAGGTACATTTGTTGTCTTCAAATGTTATTTGATCTTTTTTTTTTTTTAAACTGTAATGATATTACTACAAAGTATTTTTAGTGAGTAGCTTAAGATCCTAAAAGGAAATTACTTGCTACTTTCTTCCTCTATAATAATTCAGTTCTGCAACATACACTGGCAGATTTCAGTTGTTCTGTATATTTGCTTCTAGCATTTAACTAATTTTCATACGCATATTGCTTTTGTATGCCTTTTTTTTTCTTAACTTGAAAATAATTTAAAAGAAACAGGGTGCCTGATGGAGTGAATGCTGTAAAGTACAAGATAGTTGATTAGCACAACTTGCTGAATCTGTTATTTTTTAGGAAGGATAGTTATCTTTAACTCTATACCATGAAATGTGTAAACAGCGAATATAGCTGTTTGCCCATATTGAACTCCTTTTGTTTGAGTGAGGACATTTGTGAAAGAGTAGTGGTGGAGGACTAAGTACTTTCTTGGAGTCCTGCTGTGTTGGTGCCTGCATTTAAAAGCCTATCGAAACAATATAATAAAAAGAAAACATTTCTATTGCCTTCTTTTTAATTGAACTGTTTGTGATTTTTATTAGTAGTAGTGGGTTTTATTAGCATGTGTTCTCCAGCCTGAGAGGGAGAGAGTCTGTTATATGTCAGAACCTGTCAGAAATTAGGGATCCAAACTTTACACCAGTTTATTTCAAATATTTTACGGACGGTTCAGTAGGTTTTTTTCAGGTCAAGACTGGTTTATTTACAAATGCACCTTCTGTGTTAAAAGAGCTGAAAACAGTAACTGAGTCTGTCCGTGAAGCTCTTTATGTATGTTTTTCTTCTTGAATTGATTTTTAACTACTTTCCTCATTTATGGAGTTCCTAATTTTGATTCTTCATAGAATTTATCTTAACAGTTTGTGTCATATTTACATTTAGTCATTGTCTTCTGATTCATCATGATGTTTTAATTTACTACTTCTACATACTACTTTTAAAGTCCGTGTACTTGTACACTTTACATTTTAAATATGCTACATGAACATAGTTGGGAGAAACCATATTGGGTTTTTTTGTGCCTTCCTGGTTATATGTTATGGTTCTGCAATAAGAAACTGCTACTTTCACTGAACTATTTCATCCGTGATTGTCTTGCCTGTGTGCATGTGTATATCTGTGTCTCTTACTCCCCATGAATGCTGCTCTTGAAGTGCCCCAATAATGATGTTTCCTATCTCTTGATACAGAACTTGTTTTCTTCCTTTAGAGATGCAGTTTTTTTGTTGATAATGCCATATTTGCATGTTTCAATGAGATAGGATATCTGTCATGGATCCACAGTGGACCAGGCCACACATGAATACTAGCTGGCTCACATTTGATTCCATGATTTTCTCCACAGTTGTGGTCATACCATCTATCCCTCACCCAAGTTTGAACCATGGATTCCTTGCCAAGTTAATTCCCGAGCAGAGCTTTGCCCACTCATTTTACAAAGGTAATATTAACATCATCTCCTAACCTGTTTGGGTGTTCTTATTTAATGTAATGTAATTCAAGAACTAACTGTGATGTAATTGTTGATAAATAAGTATACGCCTCAGGTTACATGGAGATCAGACCTGATGATACCTTTAAATCTTGAACTACCTGCCTACATTTCTCTAGGAAATCTCTCTCCCACTTTTACTACCATTTATTAACTTTACATATTATGAAATAATATAAAATAATTTCTAAAAAGAAGTCAGGTTCAGGGAATGGATGTAAAAAAATTTAAATGCTTTTGGTTTGTGTTTATTCAGCTACAATATTAGGTCCATGAAAATAAAATCAGGCCTATTTTAAAAATATTGCATACCACATAAAGTATGAAGTAGTTTTGTAGTATTCCCTTTCCCCATATCTTTTCCTGTTATTTTGCCTTCTTTTTGTGCTTTTTTACTTGCCTTCTTGATGGTATGTAAAGCTTTGATATTGTATGTATTGTGGATTATTTTACGCCTGTTAGTTAATGTGTTGTGCTGTGCTTTTCTTGAAAGAAACTGCTTCTGTGATCAGAGCAACTATTATGTTTTGGGCCTGGTTTGTTTTGTTTGTTTGTTTCTTCGTTTTAATAGATGCTATTTAATGTAGGGAATATATTTTTCAGATGTCATTACTTAAAAAAGAAAGTTATCTGAATGTAACTTTAGCCAAGTTTGCACATATATTTCCCCATTTATTTTCATGCACTGTCCTGTGAATATAGAAATGTAAAATAGGTGAAAAAATTTAATCTGATGAAAGTGTTCTTAGTATAATTTTGAAAAATCTCACTGGGTAAAAAGATTGATTTATAAAAATGCTAAGATATTTAAAATTGCATCCTGTTAATGGAGAACAGAAATTATTAACTTGCTACTTTAGTAATAATGCAACTTATATATCATATGCTGTTCTGGGAGCATCGTGGTAAAATGCTCATTACGTCAACTTAAACCATGACTATGTTAATTTAGCATTTCTGAAACCTTGGTGTTAACATGTATATATACTATAAATTTCTTAACCAGTAGGGGTTTGTGATTTTGATTAATAAGACCATTGTCTGCCATACAAAGGAAAAAAAATATTTTGGATCATTGAATTTGCTGATGTGATATTCTATGTTGTGATGTAGTTACATTTGTATGATTTAAAAGGAATCATTTGCTCTTAATTCTAAAAAGTGCTACAGGACAATTTGGTACTACAGCATAAACCCTTAAAACTTCATTAACTATTGCTGTCTTTTTTTTTTTTTGCACGTAGAGCATATTTCTTCGTGTCAGGCAAAATTGGGATTGATTAGGCTGCCTCAAAATGCAGTTATTTAAGACAGTTTAAATTTTACTAAATTTAATACAATAAAAATAAATTGTGCAACATGAATGAGATTATGCTGTTATTTGTACAAAGCTTGACATTTGATATAATGGGTGACAAAAGGAGAAGAAAAGCAACTAGTTTTTCTTCTTATCCACGTATAGTACATGAATAAAATATACGTTCCATAAGCAGGAAAAAAATTTATGAAGATAGGGAGGCAGTCATACAAACTCACCAAAATATTTCAGATAAAGCATTTTTCAAGAATTTTATCTTCTATACTATTATCTATAGTACCTGTTTTACCTTGACTTCAAGTAAAATGTAGTTTTGTTTTTAAAATAGTTAGTAGAGCTATAGTACAGGATACAAAGGAAAAGTGTTTTGACTTTAGGAACAAATTATTCAATGAAGCTAATGCTATCTGCAGCTAGTTGTTTTATTTGTTGATATCATCACATCCTTCAAGTTTTTAACCTAAGGTCTCAGCTTCTTATACCTAGCTGTTTCAGCCATTAAAAGAAGAAAAAATGTTCCTGCTTTTGATATTCTGAATCCAGTTCCTCAATTTTAAACAACATTTGCAGGTAGTGGCGGGGGGGGGGGGNTCTTCTGAGATTATGTATTTCTCTGGCTGTGGAGGGAAAAAAAAAAAAAAAAAAAAAGCCAACGTTGTCAGAAAAGGCTAAAAGTCATAGCCTATTTTGTCATTTCAAGAATCATTTGAGTGGCTAAGCCAGTTGGTTTCCTTTTAGTGATCCAACATGCTTTCAGATGTTGGCAGCAAGCACATATTTAAATATTGTTTTATTTTTTAAGGTATTTTAACATATTGTAGAGTGTTCTAAAGTAGCATTTTAAAAGTAAATAGATATTTTTAAAGCAAAATCCTATTTATTAGAAAAGAGATAAAAATTCAGTTGTTACTTGGAAGTAAATTCTCTATATTTTATTAATTCCACATGACACCAGACGAAAAAGATTCGTTCTTTGTCAAGTCCAATTCAGTACAGCAAATTATCATTATTGTTAGAGCTGTCCAGGACTTCTTTGGGACAGATCTCTGTGAATTAAGGGAAAGGGATTGGCTGCTTAAAATAAATCCATTTTTAGGAGGTGGAGTCTAGGGAAGCTTGTCAGGGAAAGAATTAGATAGGATTAGTTAGATTACCAATATTCCAATATTTAAGTAAGATACTGATTTTGTTCTTAATGATGATGTTTTCTTTCTTTCTTTTATCAGTTGCAATATATTTAAGGCTGCGTGATACCCTACTTGTCTCAGGCACATTACAGTGTGTTATTAATGTAGGCTTCTTATGACTGAGCCTGGTGTCAAGTCCGGGTTACAAGAATTTTAAACATCATTATACTCAATATGAAACTTCTCGGTTCACATCATGTAAAATGTTGAACTTTGCTTAGTTTATTGATGAAATTATGTATGAATAAAATGTAGTACTGAAATAAAATACTTTAAAATATACCTTGCAGGGAAATGTATTCTACCTTTACTTATGTTTGTAGGTAGTAAAATGAGGATTTAATGTATCTTTTACTGTTAATCAAATGTTGTTCACAAGCTGTGTGTTACTGTACAGTGCTTAAAGGAGAAAGGACACACCCAGGAAGAAAAACATAAACCAATGCTATCCATAAGTACCATTTAACAATAAAATTGCTTCTTTCTTTATGATGTTCTATACTTCTGTACTTATATTTCTTTCTAAGTTGATCCATGAGGAGGAGAAAAGTGTCTCTCTCTCTGTAGATTTACTCCTTGTCATAAGTTTGTTACAAGAACTTAGGTTTCTTCCACTAGTTTCTGATAACTTTAAAGGGTCTGCAGTACTTCTAAAATAGTCAGTGCTTAGTCAGACAAAGCATAACTTGTAAAACAAAAAGAAAGGTCCCTCTGTTTTCAGTTTAGATCACATATAGTGTTGCTCTTTTTAGTAATTTATTATAACAGTCAAGGATATTATCACAGGAAAACAGCAGGTTAGAAATATATTCCTGCATCTGAAGGATATTTGAGAAACACAATCTGACAAAAGTAAATGTTGGCAGACTTGCTTCTTCCTGTTCACAATACCAATGAATCAGAATGAGTTAGACTTTTGGCATGTTAGATGGCTCAGTTTCTCTGTATTTGTGAAGATTTCAAAATGGACTTTAAACCAAGAATTATAGAAGTGCAAGAGCTTATCAAGTGACTTAAAAAGTTACCGGGCCTTACAAACCTTTCGATTAATCAAATTTCTTCAACAGACTGTGATGAAGATAAGTTCTTCAACTTAATTAAAAATACGGATGTGTAGTAAAGATGGGAATAGCATTAAAAATATCTTTGCTAGAAGGGGAAAGTTGTTTTCACCTGACTAGCTAAAGATTATTGCAGTATGACCAGAAACTCTGTATTAGATTTTCAGTTTTTACCTCAAAATCATCAGTCATATGCAAGTTATACTTTCTGGAAAATATCAGTAGTGAGTCAATGTCTGAACTAGTCATCCTAGTTTCCCTTTATAATAGATGGAGAAAATTTAGGGCACATTAAAGGTACAGTTCAACTGGCCTGCTTTAGAGATCTATTTAAAGGAGAGATAAATTGAGCACTAGGAATCTTTATCTTTTTTTATTCACTATAGATGTCATTGTAAGACCTCTGTCTTGGTCAGATTAATCTTGGCTCCTTTGACTAGGCTTAGCTGAACTTCAGACACTAAACTTGCTTTCTGACAAATGCTAGCATGAAATTCTTTGATCTCAGGCACTTAATCCAGTCTAATGACATCATGTGCTTTAGTAGTATTCCCATCCCATAGACATCTATAATTTGTTACATATAGGTTCATAGATACATGGTCTTATTTATCAGTACTACATGCATATGGTTTGAAAATAGTAACTGTACATCCATCTAAACAATTACGTAATGTCTTGCATTTAATAATCAGCAAGCATGTTCCTTTTGTACCTGACATCTAATAAATCTGGACGGTGTGTACCGTTGTTCCTTCAATAGCCCTTTATTTCCTCTCTACCTTTCTAATAGTGTGCAACACAACTAATCTGCACCTTTCTCCATTGTAAACTATTTTTGAATACTGATTTGTTCTGTTGTATGGTTGAGGAGATTTTCAGTTTTGTTCTTTTTTTGCCTTGTAAGTATTCTGGTCTTCTTTTTTTGCCTGCTGAGTACTTGAGATCCCTTCTTGAGACTGTTCCTTGCAGTGTGATGTACTAGCAAGCCCCTTAGTAAAAATCTGTGGCTTTTATCTTTAGCAGCATCTTTCAGAAAGATTGTGTGTGAGAAAGCCTAGTTCTGTTGTATTTAGAAGGTTTGCAGTGCTAATCTCTACTCGTGGTGATGGGGGTTGCTTTCAAGCCCTTTGAAAATCTTCCTTTCAAATTCAGAAGGATGAAGATACTCCCAGTAAGCAAAGCTACTTCCCATGGAAGGCAGACAAGGTTCTTCTGTTTTATTTGGCAAGCAAATAATATTTTATTTGCAAGCAAGTATTATTGCTTTTATTATTTAGCAATAAATAAAGCTCCTTTTTTACAAGGAGTCACGTGGAAAATGGGTACAAGCTACTCCTGGGGAGATTCCAGTTAGATACAACAGGAAAATTTTTCGTGCAAAGGACAATCAGCCATTGAAATAATCTCCCCAGAGAAATGATGGAGTCTCCAATTGTGGATGCTTTTGAGATTCATCTGGACAGGGTGCTGGGCCATCTTGTGTAGACTGCACTTTTGCCAAGAAAGCTTGGACAAGGTGATCCTTGAGGTCCCTTTCAACCTGATATTCTATGATTCTTTGATTCAAATACATGAAGTTAATCTTAACATCAGTTAATCTTAACATCATGTCTGTGTAGGAGGGTTATCTAGATTCTTACAAGGCATCTGACTTAATGGCACACTCTGAAAGTGCTTCTGAGCAGTGGAATCTGCCAGTTCCCACAGCCATTTAAAAATAAAATTATGTTAGTCAAGACATCATTAATGGTCTTTACTTTGGTCAGCAAGAACTGTCCATGTGAACTGAGCATAAAATGCTGAAATTTATATTTCTGGAACGGCAGCAATTGGAATAGCTTAGAAAAAAAATATTTTGTTCTTGGTTGATTTCTCTGGTAAAACAGGGATGTTTTCCCGAAACTAGGTACGAGAATATCTTTGTATGTCTGGAAGGTGTGGAAGTTGAGACTGGAAAACTGAGAGTCGCCCTTTCTCTTACCAAGTAATCGATACATATTTTGAGAGCAGAAATATCTTGTCATTGGAATAAGACACAGGAGAAATAGAGGAGCATGATGTCTTCTGTTAATAGCAGCTAATCAGCCTTATGTAAAACGAAGTAACGTTCTCAAATGGCAGCTAAATTTTGAAATATTTTTAGCTATGGGGGTCAGGATCACTTAAAATGAGTTTTCTGAATTCTAGTCATTATTGAAGCTATCTTTGCTTACCTTGAAGGTTTATTGGACTACTGTTTCTTTCAATAGTTCTTTCACATCTCCAGCAGCGGGAAAGTGTGAATAACCTTTTCTTACACTTCAGCTGGCAACCTGTTAATTACTGAGAACACAATTAATGTTAACCAAATACAGGAAAGATATTTTCAGTTGCAAATTGATGTTTCCACTTAGCATCATTCAGGAGTGTTTCAGAAATGAAAGCACTGCAACAGCATGATTCACCTTATAACATAGTGTGTGAAGAAAATCATTATGTAGCTTATCACATTTTATCAAATGTGGATTGGCTTTTCAACTCCCTTGATATCACACTCTGCATTTTTTCCCAAAGCGCTGTAAATAAATGGATTTCTTAAAGGTATGTGCTGTGGATGGACTGGAAGCTATTGATTTTTTTTTTTCTTGACAAAACAAACTGTGTTTAAAAAGTTGCAGAAACAGCTCTTTTTTGTTTGAAGACGAGTAAACTATCAGGTTTTTCTCATCTCATAGGTGTACAGTACTCTGGGTATTGTACTTTGCTACACTGTTGTTTGTATTCCTAATGTAGTATCATAGGGATTTCTAGAATATTTTTAAACTACGTATTTTGCATAAGAGTAGCAGTCTGTCTATGCAATGTGGACTAAAGGACTAATTTCTATTGACTGTCAAAAGATCCTTTGCCTCCACGAAGTCCTGACAAAATTCATGGTTTCACCTTCCTTAAAATCCAGTTGTACATATGTTTTCAAAAAACTGAAGTAAATATTATAAGGGACATGGATGAGAGTCATGAGAATCATAAAACTCAGATTCTACTGAATTTCTGCCTACTGTTCAAAATGAATATACTGCTTATTCCAACTACTTCTGAGAAGACATGCATTTGAAGATCATGAGATAGTAATAAATACATCTTGATCTAATATTTATTGCTCTTCACTAACTACTTAAGGCATCAGAAGAGAGATTTGCACATCTATTTCATTATTAATTGATTTGTCTTTATGTATGCATGAAGCAGTTTTAGTAAGGATTTCTTTTTTAAAGTAACATCAATACTTATTTTCATTTGTTTGTACAAACTACAGATGCTTTAGAAGTTTTTCAATTTTCAAAGTAGTCTTTAATATAAAAAAATTTTAGTGTAAGTTTCCTCATTTGTATGGAACATACTCTCTGCTTCACTTGTGAACTTTTGTTGCTGGCATGCTGTAAACTGAGTAACAGATTTTTTTTTATTTCCTTTGTGAGAAATATCTAATCACAAAAACATCATCTTCACTAGCACAAGTAAGAAGTGCAGATAACTGCCAACTAATTTATTTTTTCATTATATGCTTTTTGTGTTTATGTAAGACAAAAATAAATAATAAATTTTAAAAAATAACAGGGACTGACAAAAAGTAGGGAAATTCACCTAGAAAAAATACATATACCGTATTGTTCCTAATTTGCTTCAGATGTAAACAGCTGATTTTATACTTGAAAGTTGATATTTCTTTAATATGACTTTTCATTTTCTTAAATTTATTTTATCTTAAGTCCTTTTTTAGTTAATGCCTTGGTAATACTTTGGTTTGGCACTGATGGCATTTTGTTTGGCAAGCAACTAGTCACTCAGACTGATGTACAGCTGTCTTATCTATCAAGTGCTGAGTAAATGAGGCTTGATCAGTAAGGAAGAGTTAAGGTATTGTTTAAAGACATTGCCTAAACAAATCAAGAGTTATGTCTTTCATAAGTGGCTCTTTTAATACTCTTTCTTTGAGTGAAGTAGGAGGAACTGTCCTGTGTGCCTGCCTGAGTCTAGGAGTGATTGAAGGGAAAGAAACAAATTCTGAGAAGTTAGAACAAACAGAAGCAATTTCCACTAACCAAAAAGAAAAGACATGCACTTAGAGATGTCCGGCTGCAAAAAAGGGCTAATCATCATAGAATCATAGAATGGTTTAGGTTGGAAGGGACCTCCAAAGGTCATCTAGTCCAACCCCTCTGCAGTGAGCAGGGACATCCTCAACTAGATCAAGTTGCTGAGAGCCTTGTCGAGGTTCACCTTGAACATCTCCAGGGATGGGGCCTCAACTACCTCCCTGGGCAACCTGTTCCAGTGTTTCACTACCCTCATGGTAAAGAGCTTGTTCCTAACATCCAATCTAAGTCTACACTCTGTAATTTAAAACCACTGTCCCTCGTCCTGTCACTACAGGCCTTTGTGAACAGTCCCTCTCCAGCCTTCCTGTAGGGCCCCCTTCAGGTACTGGAAGGTTGCTATTAGGTCTCCCCAGAGCCTTCTCTTCTCCAGGCTGAACAGCCCCAGCTCCCTCAGCCTGTGTTTGTAGGAGAGGTGGTCCAACCTCCTCATCATTTCTGTGGCCCTCCTCTGGACTCGTTCTATCAGATCCATGTCCTTCTTGTATTGAGGGCTCCAAAATACAATGATAGCTCTGTTCTCTTTGGTCACTTTCCAACTTTGATTTCCCCACCTTAAGTCTTTTCTGCTCCATTTCTCTCCCATTTCAGAGCCTGTCTATTTTTCCTGGTCCAGAGCCACAACCTTTCTCTTCACAAATCCACTCTGACTGAAAGGAAATTCCAATCCCTTTGTCTTAGATCTCTTGTCTCAAGATCTGTGCCAGCTCACTCCAGAGTCTTTCACAGCTGACCTTCCCCAGTTCCCTAGTTCCTGCTCTCAGCTATTTGTGTTGGAACCTTGCGGTATCACCACTTGTGACTTTCACTCTCCCCAGCCAGATGCTGCTGTGGCATGACCTCTACTTTCACCTCTTCATGTGCACCATTACTGATACACCGTTAGACAACTTGAATCGGTGCCGTTGCATTGCTACCCTTGCAGAAGCAAAGAGACAGCTTTTGGTCTGGCAGGACTTTCAGAAACTTGGATAAATGGTCTGGCTAAATAACAGATGCAGGTTAAATTCAGTCTGCATTTATGAAATGCTTTCCCAGATGAAAGTCTAATAGTCGAAGAATCACAAATAGTGACCCTAAGTCAGGCTCTTTCTCACTTCTTTTATAATTCAATTAGCAAGGAAACTTGTTTAAAAAAATCTTTAGAACAACAAATGAATTGTGCGAAATAGAAGTCAGTGTTGCTTAGATTAACTTCCCTCAGAAATAAAAGAACCCCATGATCTCCATTAGTGGGACACAACCAGTTTTGCCTATTAATGCATAGTTATTACATGAAGAGTAATACAGACTAGACTACCAAAAGGAGTACATGTTAAGGAGTTGAGCCACATAGGGGGAATTTGTTCTCTGGTCTCTTTTTAACTTCCACACAGAAATAGAAATGCCAATAGGACAAAAGGTTCTGCATAGATGGTCCTGGCATTTTAATGCTTCTTTTAGGGTGATTCTTCTCACTGTTGTGCCTCAAGTCTCTGAAGATGTTTCCATTGAAACTCCATTCTTTATTACTCCTTTCAATGTACTTTCAAATGAGGCCCTTATTACTCTTTGATTCTGTCCTCATACTTAGATTTGCATCTCAGTTTAATTGTGCTGCTTCTCAAATAAGAAAAATAGTAGATTGATGTTGCTAAGAAGAATCTTTTCACTCTCCCTTGATAGCCTAGAGCTTAGAAATTGATTAGTTGACTTTGCCACCTATGGAGGAAGTTACAATATCACTGCCTCATTGAAAGCATTTTCAGCTTGTAGTGTACTGTCCCTAAAAATCTGTAGAATACTACAAAGAGGTATATAAAAGGCAGCTAATAAGATTATCAATGCCTTAAGATAGGTATACAGAAAACAACTCATAAATTTTCTAGTGCACATGCAGGCTGAAAGGTGACAGCAATTCCTCTGTCAAGACTGCCCCAAACTTTCCATCCTGGAGTGTTGCTATATTATTTGCAGCAGACATTTAACAATGATTTGGGACAGTATGACTTTCAAATAATTTTTCAGGCATATTGTAAGCAATTGTGAATAATAACTTTAATACATTTTTACTTTCAAAATTTTCAACTGATTTTTATCTAATAGGGAGGTTTAATGAAATGAAAAAAAGAAAAAGACCAGTTTTCTGTGTTTTGGTGTGGAGTTTTTTGTTTGGTTTTGTTTGGTTTGGTTTTGTATTTTTTTTCTTGTTGTGTTTGTTTGGTTTGGGTTTTTTCTGGGTTGACAATTGGATGTGGTGATCTTAGAGGTCTCTTCTAACCATAACAATTCTGTGACTCTGTGAATATTCAACATTTTTTCCATTTTTTAAAAAAAGTAAATTAAGAATAAAATCAGAATATTTTATGTTGTTATTTTTGTGTATATATATTTGTATATATTTTTTATATGTATTTGTATGTATTTATCACAGGTATGAAATGTCTCATTAAGTTAATAAACATGAGAGGGTTTTGTATTTTTGAGGCATATGGAAGCAGTGTGAGAGCTATTTAGGTAACTCAGTAGGTTAAAACAATTACAATGCACTTCATAAATCACAAGCAAACAAGATATTTTCAGGAAGGAGCGTGACCGATGAGGTCACCAGATATACAATATGTCATTTAGTTAACTTAAGCCCATATTTTTCCCATAATGTAGTAGATGAACTCATTAGTTAAAATGAAAAACAGTAAGAAGGAGGCATCTGGCTTCCAACTGCCTATTTCTGACAGGGTTAAGATCGCTAGATCTAGTAATGTTTTCTGCTTTGTCTACTGACATGGCCTTGTGCTACAGGAAAGTGATGAGGTTTGCTGAAAATTTACAGGCTTGCTGTCACAATGTTATAACACAGTAAGATGTGATCGGTTATAATTTTGCTTCTGTTTATATTTATCATTTTGCCAAGTTGCTTTGAGTATTTAGGGTTTTTATAAAAGCGTTACCATTTTAAGGTTTTTCTAAACCTTAAGAAGTAGTTTATTTCTGAATTCTGAGGGCGACAGGAGTGCAATGACAAAGACTAAATAAACAAAGAAAAAAAAAAAGTTGTGGATGCGCAGTGTTGTAACTAAAATTAGTTGGATTTGCGACCAAGGAGTTTATAATTTACCTAAAGCAGTGCTAATAATAATGCTGATCTTACAGTACATCTTTTCAGATATATTCATCCAAATTTCACGGATACTGTTTTGCTAGTATTCTTACTTGAGAGGCAGTTATTCTGCCTGACTTTATTTTCCTTTGACTTAAGAAAATTAGATTTTTTTTAATCCTTATTCATTTAGCTTGCTTGATGTTTTAGAAGTGAGTTAATGTATTGTATTTAGGTAGGTTTTAGAGATTGTTATTCATAGTGATAAATCAGACTGAGTTTTATTGGCTTAGTGCAGTGTATTCATCTTAGGTACTGGAGATTACAATAAGAAAAGTAAAGATACAAGTCTGGTTTCTGTGGAAATCAAGGATCCATAACCTTACCTGCATATAGAATAACTTATCTTGATATTTTTTTTCCTAAGTCTTTTTGATTAGTGTTATGTATTGTATAGTATGTCATATCTAAATTTTGTATCCACAAATTTAATTTTCCTTCCATTTTTAGCTTCAAATGGTGCAATCGTCTAGGCACTGTATTCTCATTTAGGAATAAAAGATTACAAGGCTGAGAAATTAAGTACGGTCCTCTTTATAATAACTTGTAATTAGTTCTGTTTTTTGAATTTGCTACTCTGACTGGAAAGCTATTCCAGAATCTTAATTCCATATTGATGACTGTCACTTCCCAAACTAAATTTATTCCTGCTGAGTTTTCACTCAGTTTTTCTCATTCTGGCTCTTCCATTTAGCTTAAATCTGGTTTGTTTTTTATTTGGTTGTTGTTGTTTTTTTTTCTGTTTTCATCCTGAAAATACATGTGTGAGAACTCTTATGTACTCTTTCAGTATTAGTTTGGCCGCACTGTATCGGCCAATATCTTTTTGTTTGCAACAGTAGGTCGCTGTGGATATCCATAGCGGCACTTCCATCTTTCTCAAGTATAACAGCACACACAGTGTTCCATAATGAACTGTACCAAAGTTTCTCATGCCGCTGATGCTTAAATGTTGCAAGATCTATTTCTTCAGAAAATTTTGGAATCCCATTCGCCTTTCCCATGGTAGTGTTTTGTTGGTAACTGAATAGTTACCTAGTGACTGATGTGTCCAGGTCCTTCTCTTCAGTCATTTCCGGTTGATGAATTCCAGTTATAATGGAAATCTCTGTGTTAGTCACTGGATGCATAACTTTTCACTATTAAATGTAACTTACAGTTTTGTCATAATATCATCTTATAATCATCATTCGGTGGACATCAGTTGTACCTTTTAACTTTGTAATCTGCAAATTTCACCGGAATGTTTTTACTTATTCACCTGAAATCTTTATTAGAATTTTAAATAAGGTAACTCCCGTGGTAATTTCTCTGAGTCTGGTGTTTTTTCTTTTGAAATTATTTGATGGATCCTTAGCTAGGTTCTTTTTCCACATTCTATTAATTTCCAGGTTTTCCTGACTAAATTACTATCTGTTGTGAGGCCTCAGCTTTACGCAATTTTACTACATTGGCCCTTGTTTTCTCAGCATAATAAACATTTAAAAAACTCTTTTAGCAAGGCCATTTTGTAATCTGTCTCATTCCATTCCATTACTATAGTTTACTTCAAAGTCTACTCCTGAAATCTTGTTTACTGTTGAAGTCTTGTAGTTGTCTAGATCCTCTTTCTTAAAAAACAAACAAAAAAAAAAAATCAAAAAAAAACCCAAACACCAAACCATATTTGAAGTTCTCTAGTCATATGTTGCTATCTCCTCTTACCTATTTGGAAAAAATACTTGCTACTAGACCAGTAATTTCACAGACTGCTTCTTTCAAAATTGGCTAGGAGTCAGTTCATTCTCATGATTTTAATATATTAAAGTATTTCTTCTGGTTTAGTTAGGATATTTGAATTTTCGCAACCACATTTCCATTAACTTTACTGTCTTTAGTTCTGTGTTGACCTTAATGAAAATTGAGGTTAGGTGTACTCTAGCTTCACTGTGTAATGGAGTGTCTTCCTTTTTAGTGTCTTCTTTTCACTTATTTAATAATGGAACCTTATGCTATTTTACTTACCATATATTACAAGGACAACAATCTGTTTGACCGGCAGTCCTCTTCCCTTCCGTTTAGCAGTTTTGTCTTTGTATGGATGAAATTTAAAGAGATAAGCAAGCAGAAAATTCATTAGCATCATTCTGTGGATCAGATGTCCTTCTGTGCCAAATATAGGCAGTACTAAGTAGATATGGATTTTTTTCCTTCCTGATCCGGCAGATGCTAAGTGCATTTTATGCAGCTCATAAATCCAGTTTCTACTTCCTGCTTCACAAAGCAGGGCTCATATCTATTTGATAAGATGTGTTTAAGGCACTTAGGAGAAAGAGAAGGAAGTGACTTTCACATTTATGACTGTTAAAAGAAAACAATACTCCTTATAATGCTTTGTATATTTAAAAGCCTCTTCTGTCTATATCTGTTTGTTAATACTTGTACACAGGAAGGGCTTTACGCTACCATTAGTTCAAAACAATTTCATATAGAATTTTTTATGTGCACATGCATACACATTCACTTATACCCATGTGGTAAATCCATAGATATTTTATACCTGGCTATAGCAAATAAGACGTGTGATTGCTATGAAGGTTATATTGTTGAAGAATATTTTATTTGGAATGGTCAGAAGGGCAGAGCTTCATCTAAGTAAGTTGTAAAATATTTTCCATAATATCTAAATTGCTGTATCAGAATCATCAAACAACAACAACAACAAAAAAGTGATCCTATTTCACACGTTGGTCAGCTAAATTTTATGATCAAGATAAATGACCCAATAAAAATAAGATAGTTTGAAAACAAATTAAAAAATCAGTTTAAGAGCAAGCTTTTTGTCATTAAAAATAGCCATAGTCTGTTACTCTAAAAAATGTAACTGAAGAAAGATAAATATGGAAGTCATTCACAACTCTGATTTTTTTCACTAAACATAACAAATCATTCTTATTCAATGAAGTTGCTGTGTCTGTTTCACTGAATAGAGGTGCACTTTTCTCGGTTACAAGATGTTGTAGAGTCCATTTGAATCTGGAAATGTTCCAAACTGAACAGATTTCATTTCCTCATCTCTATAAAGCTGTGTTTATTTTCTTCTTAACATTTACCTGAAGGAGTTACAGAATTTTACATTTTGTGGGGAAGGAGGAGTTTTTTTAAAAGTCAACAATAACGCATCTTTTTCATTCATATATAGATCAATTTATATTCAATGTAATGATATGTGTAAAAATGTGTATGATGCACATTTTAAACAAGACAAAGCAAACAAAAGGTCTTGCAGTTTTCTTTTGAATGCAATCTTAACATTTGCTGACAGCAATAAAACAACTAAATTTTATAGTAATCCTAAAGCAAAAGTGATTGCGTTTTTCTCTACCAATAGTCTAACAGATCATACAGATGGGCTGTCAATAGTTATAGTTTTAGTGTTATTTTTGCTGGCAGGATTTTGCTATTTGATTACTGTGTGAGTAGTAGGCTGTAATTTCTAAATGTCACTGAGCTTGCATATTGCAACTTTGGGCTCCCTCTTTCAAGCCTTTATATATGCCAAACAGCTGTTGAAAGCAAAATGTTTTGTATATGAAATGACTTTTTAAGTTTTAAACTACCAAGATTTGTGGGCTTTCTAGCACATTTCTGTCTAGTAAAACATTATGATCATATTTTTAGGAAAAAAAACAATCAAGCTAAGTTATAAATATTATTCATAATCTCTATTTAACTGCAGAGACACCAACTGTGTTTCCAGAAAATATCAAAGATAAAGAAACACCGACACCAGTTGAAGATATCCAGCTGGAAAGCTCTATTCCTCATACAGATTCTGGAATTGGAGATGAACAGATGCCCAGTATTTTGAATGGGACAGACTTGGAGACCAGCACAGGCCCTGATGCTATGAGCGAGCTGTTGTCTACTTTGTCTTCGGAAGTGAAGAAATCTCAGGAGAGCTTAACAGAAAGCCCCAGTGAAATCCTGAAACCTGCATCATCGATATCAAGTATAAGCCAAAGTAAAGGCATCAATGTCAAGGAAATACTGAAAAGTCTTGTGGCAGCCCCTGTTGAAATTGCAGAATGTGGTCCGGATCCTATTCCTTACCCAGATCCTGCACTGAAGAGAGAAGCACAGACTATTCTTCCCATGCAGTTTCACTCATTTGACAGGTATATGATTGGATTCATTATTTTATATTGATGTAATTCAGAATTTTGAAGGATTTTTTTTGTTTTTTAAACATGATTTGTCTGCTATTGGTTGTATTAGGCTATGTTAAAAAACAGCTGCATTACTTCTCCTTTTCTGTGTTACCAAGTCAGGCCGTATAGTATAGACAAAAGCAATTAATCTTGTTTTTCTCTCAGAGATACTTATAAAACAAGCCTTTTGTAAAGAAAGATTTTTGCAGTAAAATCTTTTTTTCCTTTAAAACAAAATTTTAGTGAGGAGGAGAGATGATGCCTGCTGATACAGAACAGACTGCAGAAATTCAAATACTCTTTCAAAGACTTAAATCTTAATTGGATCCATCATTGCACTGTTCTGGTACTAAAATGCTTCAGCCATGGCAAATTGTTTGAATGATCATGGTGGAAACCAGTTTCCTTTTAATTCTTTAAACAGCAAATATGCTCAAAAGTTAGTGTTTAAAAATAAACTGCTGAACATTTTCCACAGACAGTCCTTTGTTTCTCTTCTTAGGCTGCAGCTTCTTCTCAGCTTTTAATGAATATACTTCTCTTTAAATGTCTAGTCGATCTCAGTTATCTTGAACATGGAAGTTGTGCAATTGAAAACATCCTTCCAGAAGAAGAATAACCCGATCCGTTGTGGATTCAACCTTAACCTGTGTGAACAGCTAATTCTTATGAGTGTTGATGAGATTACATTTTCTAATATGTCATGATCCCTGCATTTTCTTCACAAAAATGTTTTTGTGAAATTAAAAATTTCACAAAATTAAAAAAAAGAATCCACGCTTAAAGATACAGTAAAACATCTTAAAATTTTAAGCCAAGTTGTTTAAAGTTCATCTTGCAGGTACAAGAATTAAAATTCTGGAGGAAATACAATATAAACCAAGAAAACTTATGAAGAAAATCCACCTGCATTTGCAGAAAACCTGCAAAAATGTCAGAAATGTTTTCAGTAAGGTCTCAAGAAAGAAAATATGCAGTGTTTTCAGCATAATGTAAACAGTGAGGTGCAAGAAGATACATAAGAATTTAAAAAAAAAAAGTGAAGAAGCATTTTATTATGAATTCCATAGAAAAGCTGATGTCTTCTTGTCTGTATACATGTATTAGTACTGAGGTTACTTTTCTGAAATAATTCAGTAAACGATCATACAACATCTATTGTAACAAAGAAGATTGGATCAAGATAGGAAGGTGAAATGTGCTTTAGAAGCAATGAACGGATCCCTTTCTAATAATATTTTGCCTTAAGGCCATTCCAGAGAAAGTTCATTTAGCAACTATTTCATTAAGAGGATATTTTTTTTGTTCATCATCTGCATTTTTGGATTTTAGAGTGATTTCAGGGTGAAGTGAGAATTTTTTTCTTATAGAGTTAGGAATTATTCCTCATCCTCTGTGAGAAATCATTATATTCCAGAATAAATTCTTGTACATTAAGCAGTACAAAAATTGGTACTGCATCTAGAACTAATAGCACGCACCTAACTGTAAGCACCAAAAGGTTACTTTAGTTTAACTTAATTAGCTAAATTTCTACCTGGGTCATTTAAAAAAAATATTTAATTCGGAGGATTGTTGTTAAATCTCAAAATGGTAGACACCTACGTTAAAATGGAGCAGATCACCTCATGAGGGATCTCTGTCATTATTAGAGGGAACTTAACATCAAGCTGATGGACGTGATGAGTTACATTCTGCGTTTCTAAATTATAGCTTTATAAGAAAGCATTAAAAACTCTAAAGGGCTGCAGTAGGTTGGCTATGATCTGAATTTACTGTAACCACCTCTATTAGATTCTTCTTGCAACAATGTGACTGTACAGTTTGAATATCACTAGTAGTAGCTGCTAATACAGAATCGTGGAATTATTTCAGAGTTGCTTTTTGTCTAGAGCTTAAGGATTTTGATAGGTATTTCATACCTAATAAGTTTTCTTAGAAGCTAGAAGGTTTGGGTTTTCCCTATCATATTTATTTTTTCACTGTCCTGTTTGTTTTTTCCCTATCCTGTTACACTACTGACCTAGTTGTGATTCCAGATTTTCCTGTGCAAAGTATACAGCTGTGTTTGTATCTTGGCAGCGTATGTTGTACCATGTCAGCCCTTGGCATTTCTGCAGAAAAAGTGGTGATGGTTGAAGTTTAAGCAAAAGAAGATACATTTACATCAAATTTTTTTGAGATATTTTGTTTCTTTTCAATAGATGATCCTGCCATTTGATTTTGGTGAGTGAGGTAGACCATGCTTTTTAATATATCCAACAGCTATGAAAGATAAGCAAATTGGCAGCTTCAGGCTGGTCCCAGCAGATCAGGAGGTATTAAATTCATTCCTCCAACTAAACAGATGTTATTGAAATGTGGGCACCCTCAGGAAAATACTAATGTTCTTAGCCCACAGGAGCTCAACTGGCTGGTTGCACCTCATGACTGCATTACTGGATGACAACCACCATTTGGACAAATACTCCTCTGTGCAGTTTGCTCATATTTTTCAAGTACTTACTTGACCGTTATGACACTCTTTGGAGGCAAAAGATGGGTAGTGGTGTCACTTTTGTTTTGCAAATTATAAAGGAGTAGCAGATTGAGATCTGGACTCCATAAATTTTCATGGGAGGTGAAAGAAGGATTGAGGGGGAAGAATCAATTAAAGTATTAATTGAGAAAGCGGCATGAATTTTAGCTCATGGTGGTTTGTGGACATTTTGTGTTGCCTGTAGTATCCCAATTATCATTGAAAAACTGAAAAAAAATACAGCATATTTTCCATAGTTGCTCATGTAAAAATAATTGTGTTTACTGATATAAAATAACAATTAAATAACATGCACTGCATATTTTTAAAAAGCTGACACTATGCATGTGGACCGTATTTCTGCAGGATCTTCTGTTACTGTGGTTTACACAACTTTTGGTACTTCACCAAGCAATGTTGCTATTGGTCATGTTTCTTCTCTAGGGAGAATCATGAGCAATGGAGTGTATTATTTTGTCAGGTTTTATTTGTTTCAGTGTTTATAAAATATTGATAAGCAAATCAACGTTAGAGAAACATGTTTTTCTCTTCAATCAAAGATGTTCTTAGTCCTCGTGAGGCTAGAGATTTTATTTTTGCATTTGGATGGCTGAGTGCCTTGTAAAAGATGATTTGAACTAATCAATATAATCAGTAGAAAAATAACAGTATCTTAGTTGCTTTAAAGATATTTCTTGAACTTTAATCTTACATGCAGGTAAACACCATATAAACCAAACGTATGTAAATAGAATTGACATTAAGAATTCTATTTTATCGTTTAACATGGTGCACTTGCTCTGCCTGTTCTTTTAATTGCACATTGCTGATACCTTCATAACAGCCATTGTGTAATAGGCTACAGTGCTTCCACAGAATTTGTGCAGTTATAAATGAAATATAAAAGCAGAAAATATGTCCAACATGTTTTATCGAACAGGACTTGTGTGTAGTTAATGTATGCAGCAGTTCAAGCACTATCGAATGTAAATGATGAGGTGATATTGATGAAAGGAGGGGATTGAGGTCTCGGGGGGCGCTGATGACGGATTGAACAGAAGCGGCCTTGCACCGCACGTAACTCAAGTCTGTCGTCTTCACCGCTCAAAGCCGTAATGGGAGGTGGCAGTCTGAAATGAGTTGCCACGGCAAAGAGTATTATTTTTGAAATGCTTTCACACAAATCACTAGGCCCTGCATACAACTTAGTTTCATGCTTTAATGTCATCAGGAGGCACAAATTGGTGTGTCTAATTGTTTGCCACCTGCCAGCAAAATGAGCTGCCAGCCAGCCAGACGGGTTTGATTGTCTGTCAGCTCTTCAATAGATTGAGAGTGACAACATCAAAAATTTCACTTCAAACTCTGAAGCTTTGAGCAGCTTTTCAGAGACCTCTTCCCCACAAGTGCTTCTGGACAACTGCATTTTTCAATTAGTTTTCAATATATTGCTGCCTTCTGCCTCATCTGTCTTAAGGTAGCTGTAATTACATTATGAGCTATATAAACAGATTTCTGGGACACTGGAGCCTGGATCCTCAAAGTTATGACATGTCTTTTAACATCAGACTGAGTTCCTTGAAAATGGTATCCAGGATGACATTGTTAGAAGCAAACACAAAGGGTTATTTCACCTAGATTTACAACTAATGGAGCATAACTCACCAATAATTCCTTTTTGCCTTCTCATCTTTTGTCTGGCAAAAATCAGTCCCCATTACTGATTTTTTAGGGTTTGGGAATGTCTTTTTTTCTGGGTTGTTTGTTTTTTGTCAGTTTGCATTTGTCCCAGTAGATGCAACCTAGACCGTTAGTGTTTGTGAATTTATTTGTGATTCTACCCAGTACTGCATTCTGAATCTTATGTTTTTTCCATTCCATTTTTTTCTAGTGGAGAGTTTTTAGAGGGGTGCTATTATTAAAATTGTCAGTGCCCATGATTTTGTACCTCATTTATTATTTTCTCAAAGTGAGATAAGTTACATGTATTTTCTGAATTTAGCAGAATTATTTCAATAGGAAGCATGCTTGCATAAGCAGAAAATCTTGAGTTCCTGAAAATGAGATCAGTTTTGTGAGAGTTTTTTGCTATTAAATACCTTATTCCCTTTTAATCCATTGTCACTTCATAAATTGAAATACAATGGTTTTGCATAGTTTACATGCTCAGTGAAGTCTTTGCAAGCATATTTTCAAGTATTTTGAAGGATGCAGTTTTAAAGTATTTTAATCTTGGCTCTTTGTTAGTTTTTTGGGGTTTTTTTTGTGTTTTGGGTTTTTTTTTTTCCTCTTAGAAAGTCCTTGGGGCCAATTTTAAAGGTATTATATGCTAGAAAAGGCAGATATCTTGTGGAATCCAGTCAAGGCTGATGCATGTCCTACCAGTTAGTAGAGAAAAAGAAGGTCTTCAAAAAGTATGTTTAGTGTGCTTTATGCCTGTAGGCTGTATTTAGAAGAACTACTCAAAGTATCTATGTGTTTTACTAGAATAAACTTTTTTCCTTTTTTTTTTCTTTGTACTGACTGACAGAATAGGAAAAAGACAAGAACGGTGAGAGATGATGCATTGAAGCTTCTAACAGAGACATTCAATATTTATCTGTTGTATTATTGGCCACCTTTGGAGATCATTGATATGCACTGTTC
Source organism: Baryphthengus martii (assembly GCA_013396935.1). Classification (NCBI taxonomy): domain Eukaryota; kingdom Metazoa; phylum Chordata; class Aves; order Coraciiformes; family Momotidae; genus Baryphthengus; species Baryphthengus martii. The sequence goes on from VWZK01001276.1 coordinate 85,607, forward strand.
TAACAGTCATTTATATAAAATAGCTAAATTAGGAGGTTGTATTCCTGTTAGAGTCATTAGATTCTCCAAAAGATGATTACTGAAAAATAGATATGATTGTCCTGAAAACTTAATAGAAATGAGTTATGAATAAATGTATTTTAGTTTTCTTTCAACAGAAAAGATTACTTTTTGAAGTTCATGATGAAAAACAATTGGAGAAAACAGAGCACTTCACCCATGAATCACAAAGGGACAATTAGAGGTGCTGTCTGCATTGAGTCATTGCATCTCCCGTTACTTTGAGTATCACAATAGTTTGTGAACATGTGAATGAAAAAAACCTAATCAGTAGTATGGGAAATAAGTTACTCATTTGGAGTTCCAGTTCTCTCTCAATAATTTTTCTCATCTTTGTGCAGTGGATATTGTGTTTTAAAGGAAAGACTTGAAAGCCCCTCTCTCTAGAATATCTTTGCAAAGGTAGTTTGAGACATATACACTTCAGAGAATGGGAGATACAGTTTCAGATCCTGCTAGACAGAGAAGGGAGCTGAATCCTAGAGTGTCTTATGCCACTCATTCGCTAAACAAAATACAGGACATGGAAACTCTGCCTCAGCTGTTCCTTTAGAACAAATTCATCCTAAATTTATGTATAGATTCAAGTCAACCAAAAATTGGGTATATTAACCCTCAATTTTTTTTCATCAAGCTGTAGCTGTATTTCCCTTGTCTATCATTTAGCAATCTCTACACAGATAGCACTTTCAAAACTCTTCTTATGACCTGTGCGATGTGCATCTTTTCTTATTCATATGCATGGAGCTGCAGTTACATCTTAATTGAAGTTTTATGTGTGTTTTATCAGGAGAAACCAGTATCTCTCTGCTCTAACATGATTCACTGAGTATACAGATGAACATTCTACCTGATTTTTGTCTTGATTTTTTACCCTAGTAGCCTCTGTAAAATCACTACTAAAGCCGTATTGACTTTTACATGCCTGCTGCTTTTTAGATCTTGCTGTGTTGGATTTTTTTTTTGTATCATATATACAGAATTAAGTTCCTTGCCCATCACCAATCTATACCTCATACTGATTGTTTCTTTATGGTTTGGTTTTTTTCTTTATTTGGTGGTATTTCTGCATTTAATACATGACATTTTCACTTCTATTCGCATTCTTCAAACTTATTAAATTTCCAGTGTTTCCAATTTTCCTGTTCAGCCAAGACCATTCGTCTTTTTTGATAGTTAGCTTTTTATTCACTTAGAGTTTTTCCTTGTTTCTTGATAAAATTTAGATCATTTTAGATGCTTCAGTTAATTTATCCTGAATGCAAAGGATTCAAGTGACTAAATGGCAGGGAATTTATTGGGGGTGAATATTCACTCTCCTTCTTGATCTGAGAGTGAAGATCATTATCTTCATGTTATTGTTCTAAAATCATACTTGAGATTATTTGCATTCTTCTATTTAGAAACAAGATATTTATGTTCAGTAGATTAAGATCATTTTATGTACTTTTAAGATTTGGATGTTTTGATGACTATATGGTATTAAATAATTGAAAGAATCCATAACTAGATATTCAGCACTAAGATTTCATTTGCATAAATCTCAAAGATTATATCCTTATGGGAGCCTTCCATATCTCTTCAGTGTACATCACATTTTTTTAATCTAGTGTTTTTCTTCGTGGCTGTTGACTTTGAGTTACATCTTTCCTCCTTCATCTCAGTCAAATCTTAACACAGTCAGCCTAATCGGAGGTTATCTAAAGTAGGGTTCCAAATGTGTTGTTAGCACATACTAACAATCACTTGTTACAGACTCGAATCACAATCTAGGACTGACATCAGAAGGAACAGTGGGTAATCAGCAATATACATGTTTCATAAAGGACTGAACATGTAGACAGGTAAGGAGAATATACATAACTTTCAGAGAAGAAATACTAAACTTTCAGAGATTAATCTAACTGTAGGAACAAGTTAACACGTAATATAGCCTTTTCTGCTGTGATTTCTTCTGAAGTGTCTGGCAGAAGTAGCTATTTGACACAGAGTACTTCTGTGAATAGTTTGCCTAAAGTCTGTACTGCTTTTGAGGAGCACTTCTTGAAAATCCTTATGCTTTTTGCTGCTGTGGAGGAGGAAGTGAGGAGCAAGAATATTAATTCAGTCTTTAAGAGGTTTCACATATCCCAGAAGAGCGTAAAGTGATTCTAATTTAATTGCTGCTGCTCAGATAGGTAGCACAAGACATCTAGTATTGGAGGCTTATCTCTGACCTCTTGATTGACTAGAGTGATTAGATTGGAAGGTGTTTAAATTTTAAAATGGAGAAGAGATACAGAATGTGAATCACAGAGAAAGAGAGAGTGCTGCATAGCCTGATTTGTCAGTCACCCACACTGGGTAGCTAATTTTTTAAGGAAAGATAGAGAAAGTATTTTTATTAATTTCCGTTTTCTCTTTTTTGCAGTTCAACATGTCGATGGTATTATTTTCTATCTAGCTATTTAATGCAAATTTCTAAAACCCAGAAGAATCCTATAGCCATTTGCGGAGGTTATTTAATGAACTCGCAATGCCTAAATCCAATGCAGGTTGAACCAGCTCTCATCTTAAGCATGATATGAATTACAATGACTTCAGGCTTACCAGACCTCATAGGAGGGAAAAAATATTTTACTTAAAATAAAACCCAAACCAAAACAGATCTCATCATTCACACTGTGTCTCATATTTGCAAACACTAGGAGTGCGTGTCTGAGAATGAGTGTGTGTTCAATGGTCAGGCACCTCCCATGCTTGTGTCCAGATGCTAGGTCCAGGATCTGCTGCAGTGACATGAGAAGCCAGCTATCGAGTCTTTCTCGCATCTCCTTTCTTCATAGGTTGGAACTATTTTCAGGGTAGTCCCGTTTTTTAGCCTTATGGAGCTACCAACAGTCGCTATATACTTACCCCTTTGTCGTCACTATTCATTGCTTTTTGTCTCTAAGTTCTGGTTATCTTGTGAAGCTACACACGTGCCTGTGGTTTTGATGACCTGATAATCTATGTGATATTAGAATAGGCTAATATGTCACCTTTTCCTGCCATATCTTTCCTTCTCATGCCTGAGCACCCAAATAGCCCCATTCATTCCTCATTCACACCAATTTTAGCCTTTCTGTTGCAACTCTCTACAAAGATTAGGTAGGTAGTGATAGTTTCATTATGAAATTGATATAATCAGGAGATGCTCCCCCTTAAGATACGAGTCCTAATTTCTTCCTGTGTTTCTATGGCACTACAGGGACTCTTTTCTTGAGTACTTTTCAGTATTCCTGAACAACCAGAACTCACGTATTTGAAGTATTAATTGAGCTAGAGATCTTTGTGTGTGGGTAGGTGCTAATTTTAGGAAATTTCATGGTATTATGGAGCAGATTAATCTAACCCGTATAGACCTGGCTTTTTTCACCTCTTGCTGCTGCTATGCAAGCACTTCATATCAGCAACAATTAGAAGAGATTGTTAACTACAGACAAAAACAATTATTTTAAGATCACTTATCTTAATCAATAGCTATTGCATTGTGCAAACTTATCTTCTCCTAATGTAAATGGAAGGAGACAGAAAACCATCAATATGCCAAGAATTACCTTTCTAATAGTACATGCTTCAGGGTAGTGGTAAAATTGTTGTTCAGAAAGCAGAGACATCAACTGGCACTGTTACTCCTCTAAAAAGAGTGAGGAGTAAAATTGCTTATAGATCATTTTGCACACAGTCATCATATAATAGAAGATCACAAGAAATAACCCTTGCCATTCTCACAATGGCATCATCAATACAGTTTGCGTCATCAGTCTTTAAAATCCAGGGAGACTGAGAGTTTAGACAATTATACAGGGTAATAAGGCCACATTTTACTCCAGATGTTCTTTTGGCAGTTATTTTGTTGCATTTCTGTGCAAATATGATGGTACATAATGAATCAAAAGGTGCAGAACTTTTTTTTTTTAGAGTAATGTAACTACATTAAAATGTAAATACATTTTAATATTAAAAAAATATTAAACATATGTAATGTTTTCCTCCTCCTTTCCTTTTAACACCTACAGCAATTCTTCTAGTTTTGAGATTTGGGGGGAAAAAAAAAAAAAAAGATGGTTTAAGATTAGCTGAGAATTTGTTTATTTGAATGCAATATTGTCTCTGTTTATCTGTATGGAAGCCCTGTTCTTGTCTTAAAAGCTTCAGATTGTCAAGCCTACTTTTTAAACCTTATTTTTAAATGGATGCGATATCAATATTGTAAAAGCAAATATTTGCTATGTTGCATTTTAGATGTTCAATTTATATCGAGTGCTGTTGATTTAAATGAGTATGAAAGTTTTCCAGAAGGCTAAGTACAAAATTATGTTTGTTGGTTAACTATATCTGCATGACCAGTATGTGAATGGTACCGCAGCGTCAGCTATGGTATTCTCATGTTCAGATGATTGAAAACAAAAGTTGTCATCTTCGATAACTTCAGTATGATCAACATATTAACATACTTGTTACGGCTATGTGCATATCGACTGTTAGTATGCTGACATAGTTTCCAACACCAAACGTTTTCTTTGCAAATCTAGAACACAGGTGGATAGTGATATTCACAACATATCAATGAAGTAATGGGGTCTTTGTATTTTGTGGGCACTGAAAGACAAATTAAGTTTCTCAGAATCAGATGAAGCTGCAGACAAAGAGTAGGAGGATGATAATGTAGCCTTACCCTGTTTCAGAAAGGTTAAGAAACTTGACATTATTATGTGTTCCTCAGCAACAGTGTTATAACAGTGTAATCCCATCATAAACAAAAACTCTTGCTGACTCTGTTGTACAATTTTAGTAATCTGCCATTTCTTTTTCCACAGGAGTGTGGTTGTACCAGTAAAGAAACCCCCTCCAGGTAGTCTGGCTGTTACCACAGTTGGAGCTGCCACAGCTGGGAGTGGACTGCCACCGGGTAGTACGCCTAATATATTTGCTGCAACAGGAGCTACACCAAAAAGTATGATTAATACAACAGGTATTGTCCTTAAATATTTTTGTGACCCTCATTTTTTTCTTGTTTGTTTTTTTTTTTTGTTTTGTTTCTTTTAGTGGTGTTTTTTTTTTAATCATCTTTTTTGTTAGTTTTTGTATTTGTAAAATGAAAACCTGGAAAGATTAAATCTTGGTCTTTATTAGAGCCAGTGTTTTCTCTTGCTACGTTTATAATCTTTGATAGTGCACAGTGGATTTGCATAGCCTTAAATAAGTGAATAAATAACCTTAATACTATTTTCTAAGTGTAGTTTAGAATTGGAATGAGCTAACTTCTCTAGTGCTCTGCAGTAGAGGATGTTTATTTGATACATACCAATTGATCCTTCCTTATGCATCAAATAAAGACCACTAGCTGCTTAATAAATATATCACAGATTGTGGTGGGGTAATATTTTTGGCAATTATTATTTGTCATGAAAATTATGCTAGGATTTTTGCAAGGTTTTTCATTAAGAATCTACCTAATTTAACTGTCGTCATGTCTTATCAGTGGTTGTTTATTGTGACTTAATGAAAGAGGACAGGACCCTTTTTTAATTATTTATGATAGTAATAATGAGCTTGTCTATCATGAAGGAGCCTGTTGACCATGGAGACCGTGGTTTTCCATTCAGAAATGAATCCTTACTGAGAGCAACTGATTAAACTCTTTTGAGATGTCTGGCTATAGTCTGTCTTCTTTCTAAACTAAGCAAAAGCACTTGAGAGAAGAGCTCTCTTCAAAGACATCACAACTTCAGTCAAGGGTTGAGAAAGTGAAAATCTCCCTGGAGTTGCAGAAAGCAAAGGGGGAAGCTTTTGGCATCCTTCTGCTTCATGGAATAATATGAAGACACACTCATTTTTTTTTTTCTTTCCTTTTGCAGATTACCTTTAATACCTGGTAACAGAACTTTGATTTTTCTAAGGATAAAAAAAAAAAATAAAAAAATCTTAAAATCTAATTATCCTGAGGCAGATGGGAGGAATGAATGCTCTGAGTAATGTTATCACTTCTATGAACAGTTCCGTTTGTGTAGCCACTTCTGTTAATCTTGAATGGATTTCCTTTTAGGTACTCTTATGTCATGCCAAAAATATCCTACATTGGAAACCTTGTTTTCCAAATGATACTGAATAGTGTAAGCTTTTCAGTCTTCTCACTGATTAAAGATCTGAACTGTTTTGGCTGGAATGTAGTAGCTCTTCTTTGTAAGTAATTGCATTTAAAAATCAGTCATTTCCCTGATACTGTCCTTAGTAGAGGACAGTATTGCAGATACCATGGAACATTCACTGCACTGTGAATTAAAAGCTGCTTTTATTTGGTAGATCTTGTAGCTTTTGTTGTTGTTGTTGTTTGTTTTGGTTTTTTTTGTAATGCAACTGATTTTGTCTCCTAGTCTATGGATTAGCTTGATTAAAGGAAAAGTATTGATTCAATGGAATTTCAGCAAGTACCAGAATTAATTAGAACTATAGGTGCACTGAATTTCTTTAGTGATCTTATTTGGTAAAGCCTTTTATGCCTGAATTCATCTAAATGAGCTTTATTGATAAATTCTCCGAAGAAATAGTTCGAAAAGTCCTTCCCCTCCAATCTTTTTTAAAGATTAATATTTTATATCAACATTTTAGAAATGCTAAATGCATTAATGACAGTAAAAAAAAAGTAGTATCACACTGAAAACATAAAAATAGCTGTTAGATTAAAATGCTCGTTTTGCCATTTTTAATTAAACAATGATTATGGTAGTTATAACAGTGATCATGTATGTCATCTTTTGAGATATATACATGAAGTATCCAGCTACTTTCTGGTTTATATACTTGTAGTCTGTGAAATTTTTTATGTTGTTAATGATTTTAAAGAAGTGTGTAGAATTTCATTAAACAGATTTTTTTTTTTGTTATTTTTATATGTTAACATAAACAGTATACAATTTTTACGAAACACTAGATGTCCCCCCAAACCCATTTACAGTTGTTTTTTTCAGTATGTCACAGATACTCTAGAAATACAGTTTTGTCTTTGAGGTATATTTTGTGCTGGACTTGTGCAAATGCTGGTTTTTTCAGTTATTCATGGATTACAGTCGGTGTTTACATTTCATCTGCCATCACTGTTGTAGTCAATGTCACTGTCATGATGTAATGAGATGTATGTTACTGAAATCCTTTTAGTGCTTTGAATGTATCTTTTGGGACATAGGTTTTCTTGCTTCATCTCTTTATATAAGAAACTGGTGGGTTTTAGACTGAATTTCTGCAATTCACATCCTGACTCTCACTTTTATATTAATCTAGTAGTTCTAGGTCTGTTTGACCTTCTTTTCTGGGAGCCTAGCTGATTAAACAACTTAGCAACTGTGTTTTTTAGACAACATTAATGAAGAAAATACTACTTGGGAAGGAAAAGGGAAGAAGTAATAAAAATATGTTACCTATGTATATATGAATATAAATATGCAAATAATATAAATAGGTAAATAATATATAAGTAATACAAATACGCACATACACACATATATACAAATATGTAGGAAACAATCTTTTTTAAGCTACCCTATTCCTTGCTAATGTGCTCTGATTCCTAGCTTGGGAGATATAGCCAGCCTTATATTTTTGTGTTTCCTTTTCAGCATGATTGGGTACATTTAAAATGTGCATTTAGTCCAAGTCAGAATCCACAGTGTAAGCCACAATCCATCTCCCACTCTTATTATTAAATGAGCAGACTAAATCAATTCCTGGTCTAAATCCTGAACCTCGCTAGCTCCTCTAGTGTGAGCGAGCTTAGCAAATCCAGCTACATTTCGATACCGTTTTGAATGTAAATTTTCTCAAATGAGCCAGTCAAAATTCTAATCTTTACCTTAAATCTTTTATCAGTAAAAATTATTTAAAGGAAAATTAAAAATAAAAAAATAATTTGTCCCTGCTGCCAGAGAATTTTTCACCATCACCAGCACTTAACCCCTACTTCACTATCAACTGGCTGCTTAAGAAGATAAGAAACCATAGATGATTTGTAGAGATTTGTGGGTAACTTTAAAGCAATATGTACCTGTTTAATGCAAAAAACAGTGATATATCAACTGATAAAACTGACTAACAACAGGGAACTACCAGTTATCATATAAAAATAAACAAATTACAAAAATTCAGAATAATGCTGTTGATCTCTAAAGTGGAATTCTCTACCCCTCGTTGCTCAAGATAAATCTTGCTTGAAGCCCTCACCCCTGGTAACATTGCAGTCTCTCAGGCTTTGAACTCCGACTGCAGAACCATTTGTTGCCACCTCTCTTGCAGTTAGATGAGGACTGTGCAGTAGAACAGGGACGGCATTTATCACAAGGCTCTCACTACTGTCCATGGCCACTCTCAGCCTTTGCTGGTTTGCTTCAGAGCGGCTGAACTCAGTGCCGTTTCAGCAAACATGATAGATTGGCATTTAGAGTCTAAGATTAGCCCTTAGCTCTGACCCAGATCACTTAAAGTATAAATGTATGCTCTGTCTGCATCTTTTTTTCTGGGCAGCTGTTCACAACGCATTGAAATGATATGCCCACAGCCCTCCCTACTTTTAGGATTTTAAAGTTCTTGAGAAAGGAAACAGAAAAACTATAATTAGAGTCTTAATACACTTCAGACACTATTTCCCCCCATTACTTCCTGAAGGAATATACATTTTCTATCTTCTCTGTCATTTATTAATTTGTATTTTATTTTCTGCCTGTAGTTACAACTGGGCAGCCAAGAAGTGTGTGTATATATTTTATTTTTTTAAAATACTTAAGCTTCTATTCTCCACTCAAGCTCATCTGAAATATACCTTTATTTTAGAAAGATCTTACTTTACAGGATGATGTAAAAATGTTTTCATCTTTGGAATATAATTTGGGAATAATGAAAATGAGGTAAGGATTTATTTTGCCTGATTTTCAATAGCTTTTTAAGCTTATTATTGTTATACTAGCAAGATAAGGTTTTTATTTATTTGATAATTGTATAGAATGGTTTTAATTGATTTAGAATAAATAACAATATTTCCTTATTTAAAAGTAGATGAGTAAGATAGGGACTATATTAGAAGTCTTTAAAATTTACATTTCTTCAGACTGAATTAAGACCTGTATTTTTTGGGGGACAGGTGCAGTAGACTCAGGATCTTCTTCTTCCTCTTCGTCATCCAGCTTTGTGAATGGTGCTACCAGCAAAAATCTCCCAGCTGTCCAAACTGTTGCTCCAATGCCAGAAGATTCAGCCGAAAACATGAGGTACACAATTTGTATTTTTTAATATTAATTAGAATTTCTCCTTCCACAACAACTTCATATGTACAAAATAGTATAAAACCAAAAAAAAAAGTATATATATACTAGCTCATTTAATATGCATTATTGTAGTTATTCATGTAACACAATGTAAATTTATACAATTTTTCAGTACTTTAGTATGTATATACTAAAATAACACTTCACTGAAAATTCTAACTTGGTCAAATTATGCCAGACGCTAAAACTTAATTAAAAGTAATTTTTTAGTTGACTGGCTTCCTACATTGCTCAGTAATGATAGTAAGAATTGGAACGCAAGCACAAGTTGGCAATGGAGCAGCAGCGAGTGGAAAGAGAGACACAACCTCTTCTGAGCCTATTTAAACTGGAGAAGACTAAAACAGATGTGTATTTGCAACAGATGAGTTGGTACAGCAAGAGATACAGGCCCTGGGATAGTCTTGCACTGACTGACTGCCAGGAAATTGCTCTCTGAAATTCCTGTTAAAGATCTTTGTCTATTAGTTTGTTTGGGGTTTTTTGCAAAAGTATTCTGTTGTGTTGCAGCACGCTTGAAATTTTTGACCTTTTCAAGGTGCACACTTATGTACTCTAAAAAGCTAACACAGGATATACTGAGGAGTTGCCATGTGTCCCTTAACTGACTGTCCACTTTGAGGTATAGTTTTAAGCAAATGGGAGTGGAGACAGCCACCAAGCTCATGAACAGCAGAATTTCATTCCCTAATGAACTATAAAGGAATTAAAAAATCAAGAGCCCCAGGTAACCTGTAAATAAAGTACTGGTGCTTTAGCAATTTAATACAAAGTGAAAAAAAAAGCCTTTTTTTGGCTAACCTTATCTGAAGTCTCAGTTGAGTGGAATCACAGCAATGGCTGCGGGCTCAGGCTGGAAGCATGAGGGCTCTTGGTTCCACTCCAAAAAGGTGCAGATGATCAAGGAGAGAATGTGTGGTGTAATTAAGCCACATGTTTTGCTTCTTCATACACTAGCACTGTGCTTTGCTGGGGGTGAAATATTTTTTTTTAATTTACATACTAAACTGTGTTACAATGAAACTGGGTCACTAATTAGTTTGGTTTTCAGTTATTTTAACCAATGCTATTTTCTTGGTGTTTTTCACAAGTATTTTGAAAGATTTTATTCTGGAGTCAAAGTATAACTTCAATTACAAAATCTGTAATTCAAATTTTGAATTCAGAATTTGGACTCAACATAGTTTTACTCTGAGTAGTAATTGAAATTAGTGACTGGTAGTGGAGCACCATATCAGAAATGGAGACGACTTAAAATCTAATCAACCTAAGAAACATCATTAGCGTTTTCTCACTTCAAATTCATTGTGCTTCAGCTTTTCTGAGACTAAAAATCAGAGTTGTTCATGGGGTCAGAGAGCATGAAGTGATAGCTAGCTTATTTAAGCCTTCCCTTACAGTAGCTGCATAAGAGCTGCTTATAGCTGTAGACTGTGAAGAGGAAAGTGAGCAGGAGAATGATCTTGGATGTTTAGACATTTAATAGTCTTGATTTGCTTGTAAAGATTTGGATTGGAATGAGTTTGGGAATGTAGCATACTTGAGATTGGGACAGTGGGGCCCACAGCTCTCTCTGCCCTTTCATGTGACCAAATCAAGCAGTAGATAGTAAGAACTGTCTACAGGATTATTTGGAGCTTTTTCCTCACAGTTTTAAAAGTATTTATTTTAATCTGATATTGTATTGTGCTCTTTCAATGTTTTCTGTCACAGTTTATCACTTCTATAAATATAGAAATTGTACATAATTATATAAAATATATGCAGTTTATTTTCTGACATGTATTGCCTTTAATATTCAAACTAAATAATCTTCAATTTGAAAGAAGAATTCATTTGCCTTGAATGGAAAGAAAAAAACGTTTTCATTCTTTAAAAAAAAACAAACAAACTGGTTATGTTAATCCCTATAGGGAGTTCCTTAATGACTGTAGATGCACTATAAGGTATAATACATGTTAGAAACTGCTGTAGAATCAGGGCAGTCTCTCTCTTTTGCTGCTCTGTATGCATATATGTGGACAGGAAAGGCTGGACATGGGCTGCCTGCTTCCCTGAAGCATTATTTGGAATGTATGCTTTTTTTTTTTTCATTCTGTTTGTTCTTTTTGAAAATGAAGGACTAAAACTCCAGTCGGTTTCCAACATATAAATGCATCAGGGATTTGTATGAAGGAAAAAGGATTTTTTTTTTTCTTTTTTTTCTCTGTTTAAATATTAATTTCTATCCTTTGACATGCTTTTTTAAGCAGTGCTAAACTTTGATCTCACATTTTTTCACAGAATACTGTTCACAATTGCCAATGAATAGATCTCTAATACTCAGGATCCATCGGATATTCATTTGATATCAAGGTGTTTATCAATAGCTCATCCAAGATGTTGATTAATAGCACAGCCACACCTCCCATGTTAATTGATTCTTAAAAATTGATCTTAATTTTAAAACTTTTGAACTTGATTTTTTTTCAATTGTATGTGAAGTTTGCAGAGCTAAATGAACTCTAAAATTAGGTCTTACAGTGAAAGCATATTTTAAAACATAATGTAAAGAAGTCTAGATTAATCTAGTAGGCTTTTTATCTCTAACAGCAAAAGCTTGGGGTAGATTCATGTAGCAAATTAAAAATCTTAATGTATTCACTCACATTCCAAGTATAGTCAATAGAAGCTTTAGCATAGTGAAATTCACTTCAACTAATTGTCTAAAACAAAGATCAGTGATATGAATCCATCATTTAGAACATTAGAAAATCAGTATCTGAATTTGAAATGGGAAAACAACGCATTGAGAGAATATAAGCTACAGTAATTCAGTAAAATAATTTTAAGTTAATGAAGGAAAACTTCCAATTTGTTTGTCAGCTTTCTTTTTAAATGTAAAGATCTTCGTGTGATCTGTATTAAGTCTACATTTATTTAGTGTTTATAGATAATAGATACAGTATAAAATTTAATTGTCAGTGTTCATTCTCTCAGATTCTGTCAATATATGTAACTCCTCCCTATAATTGTGCTTTTAAATGCCAATGATATTTTGGTGCTGTAATTCAAGCATAAAGAAAACCCCTTCAGCCACTAGCAGTCTGAAAAAGAACAGCAAAAATTCTTAGTAGACCAGAAGATGTATGGTAATTTCATTTCTGTTTTTAAATAATAATTCACTTCTTTGAGATAACATAGCAGGTTTTTAATCTTAGCATAAGAGTTTCAGAGGGCGCAAGTGGTAAACCCTGTCAGGGTACAATCCTTAGCACATTGCTGATATATGTATACTATGGCTAAGTTTGTATCCTCAGACAATTGTTTCTGGTATTTAAGAAGCAAACAGAAGTCCCAACACCTCTTCTCATTGTACAAGAAACACTTAAAGCTTCAAAGAGTGCATAGTATCAATAGGCAGAAGAGTATAAATGCAAAGGCAAAGCAATGTACCTAGGATTATGGTCCCTCAAAGTGGAAGAAAAGAATATTGATTTTCTTGATACCTGTGATAAAATGTTTCCTTATACACTCCCTTGTCTAGCTTGTCAAGTTACTTGCGATTTCCATGGATGAATAAAAACTTCCCTTTTCAAGCTTTAAGATGTGTAGAAAATGATGAGATACATTTAAGCTGAGATAGGTGAAACAGACATACGCTTGAATATCTGATGTTCTTATGCTTGAAAAGGAGAATTAAAATTTTCACTTGTACATTTACAGAGTATTCCAGAACGATTTGTGAGGCTGACACGCTTCTGGCTCTGACATGACATTTACATTTACTTAAAGCCATTTAAACACTGTAAAGTTTAATGAAATTATGATCATCCTCTTTTCTAAAGAAGCTTACAGCAACTTCTGTAAATGGGTATGATTTGACATCATTTAACTTCTATTGTTAAATGTTCTTCCAAACATGGTCTCTGTTTTTCCACAGTATCACTGCAAAGCTTGAAAGAGCTTTAGAAAAGGTGGCCCCTCTCCTGCGAGAGATTTTTGTTGACTTTGCTCCCTTCCTATCCCGAACATTGCTGGGCAGTCATGGACAAGAGCTCTTGATTGAAGGTAGTGTTTCTGTTATAAAATTATATTATTTTATCTATTAGTCATTTGCTATGAACGTTTCATTTTCACAATCCTTTACGTAATTATTTTTGATAAATAAATGAATCAGTTGTTAATGTGTTGTCATTTCACTTCCTTGCATTTAGCATCATTTATAGAATTTGAGAGTGATAGCTTTTATACTTCTTTTTTTTTCCCTAAGTGAGATACTGTATAAAGATATATTTTGTCATCTTGGAATGCAAAATATCTCTATATAATTTGCTTTTTCTCCTCAGAATAATTATACTAGTATAAGTCTTTCTGACTTTCAGAAACTAGTGAATAATATTAAAAAGTGTAATCAATTCCCATGGAAGAAAGTAAATTGAATACTGTGCTCTAACATTATTATTAAGTGCATCTAGATTTGAGACACTGCTCAGGTGGGTCAGTTGGATTCACACAGGCAGATAGAGAGTTGTCCCTAGAGGGGAATGAAAAGCGATGAATTTTTAAAGAAGAGTATTCTTCAAACACTTTCAAGGATTTTTATGGGATTTTATGCATTGTCTTTACTACTTCATAGTTACGAAATTTGGGGAAAAATAACAAATCCTCATAAGTGAGGCAGTAAGTAATGGAGAAATTATGCAGAAAGTGCACATGAAAGCTCATGCAGAAAGTAAGGAATAGTGCTAATACAGTTAAAATAATAATGGAGGAATTTGCATGAATGTGCATTGATCCCGTATCATAAATCTAGAGGAACGTATTCAGTTGAATATACTTTTGCTTCCTGAATTGTTCTTTCACAAAATATTGCTGTTTAATGAGAGGTTTACAGTTGGACTCAATTGTCTTAATGGTCTTTTCCAATCTCAACGAGTCTATGATTCTGTGATGAAAAAGTCTCATTAGGGCAAAGCTTAAAATGTGTGATGGTCTACGCAGAAAAAAACACAGCTTTGTGTCAAATTCCCAAATACCTCGTCTTATATATGTTTTATCTAAATAATGGACAGTCTTTGTGTTGTCTCAATGATCATTCCCCACAACATTGGTCCTCTTTTATTCTTAATGCTAGAAATGTTAGCACCTTGTAACTGAAATGTTCTAAGTATAATTTTCCTCTTTTGTCTGATTGTTGTTTAATAATATTATTGTTTAACAGCACCAAGAAATAGTATAGTAGCTTAGTAATTCGTGGAAGCTTCAAGGGTTTCATACTGTTAATTCTGTAGTTATGAGTAAGTTACAGTTCTCACTTAATGGTCAGGGATGCTCATTGAGAACACTGAGATGGCTGTAAGATGTTGATGGAGTCCATTCTTAAGTCTCTTATTTCAGTGAATTGATTGCAAAATCTGTAGCAGTGTTATCCTTTCCCATTTGATGATTGAACTGTAGTTTTTATACAATGCAAATAAAATTGTCTTGGTTTCACCTAAGATCTTTTATAGCTTAAAAAAAATCTGTTCTGTCTTCAATTTTTGGTCAAATTCTTGGTTTGAACAAGGCTCCAACAGTTCCCATCATATGACAAAGACTGTAAAGCTAGAGACCACAGGAACCTCACAACTTTATGGTAGTATGAGTTTATCTCATTGCCTGTCCGAACAAAGACATGGTTTTGTTGGCTGTAGCATTCTTCCAGTACTCACTGGGAATGCTGTTCCAAATTTTGTCTATCTATGACTCACCCTTCCAACTCAGTCTCAGGAATCATTGTTTTCGAACCAAAGTTCCAAAATAAGTCCTGTCCTTCCCATCACATTTCCATAACGTTATGTCTAACCTTCTCTTCAATCACTGTCTCATAAGAACTAGTCCTTTCTTACCAAGATGTCGAAATAGCAATTTGTAAAGAAAAAAATCCAAACATAGCTTAGATTTTTACACTGCATGCCTCAGGATATGATTTTCTGTTTGCTTCCTTTAAAATAAATGGGCTTTTTGTCTTTTTAACAGAGAACTCAGCTGATTTTGTAGTCGTCGTGTAATTCTCATTTTTTCTTTCTTCATTGCCTGTATGAGACCCTTGATCTCAACTAAACCAAATTCTTGCCTAGTTAAGTTCCCTTTAAAAGGGAATTCTGAATTCTCTCCTAGGCCATTACCTGATTTACTTTGACATGTTTCCTGTCATTGTTTACTGAAAGGCAATGTTAGTCCTTGAAGTGTGTGCAAGGGCTCTCCATGTAATGATTCTGCAAAGCAGAGGGGTTTAGTGGTGTGATTCAAGGTATGTGAGTACATATAATTCCTGTAGGGCTTTGATAGTTTAAACTTGCCTTTTACTGTCAAGCAGTAATTGGCTTGACAGTTTTACGTGAAATAGTTTAATTTGTTGCTTTATGTGTAAAGGTTTTAGTTATACCAATTAAAAAGGAGCAAATAAAATTTATTTTATCAAGTCTGAAGGTGCTGTCTGGTTTTCAAACTGATCACCATAAAAGTATCTCTTGCATTCTCTAAAGCCTGTCCTTCTGATTATTCAAGCTTGAAACATGAAAATACCTTCCCTCCTCTTACTGACTTTTAGAACCTCCAAACCTCCATGTCATATAAAGCCTTTCCCCTATCAGATTTTGCTAAAATCTGAATACTTCCGGGCAACCTTGATGGCATGTGCCTTTTTTCTGAACATGTCTCTAGTGCTTTTCTGCATGCACATGTGTAAGAATTACTAAATCATGTCACACTTGGTAGGAATATCCACAGTTTTGCAGCTGATGTTTTACATGCCGAAGAGAGCGTACAAAGGAAAAGGAAACAGAAAAAAAAAATAATAAATTAGTACTTCTAAAACATGTTAATTATGCAAAATTTCCAGAACATCTAATGTTTTTAGATAGAGGTTGTTAATATGAATTTTGAAATGCACATACAACTTAATTATGATTTCACCTTTTTGTTGTAGTTATCTTGAACTTTTAGTGAAAAATCTTGCAGTCATGCCGTGCTTTCTCATTTTCCTTTAGTTCTTGTCATTATTGTATCCCATGGAAGACTGTCTGATTTATTCTTCGAGGCAATTTTAGCTAACACCTAAGGAATGGCTTCATAATTCTTGAGTGGAGTTAAAATGAACTGCCTGCAATCATCTGGTCAGTCTAGACCAAAAACTTGGACCACATATATTCAAAATTGTTCATTTTTCATGTTTGTTTATGTAAGTTCCAAGATGTGATGGCTAGCAGAGGAGCTCTGTGAAGTAGTAATCTGATACTGCAAAACATATTTGTAAAAACATATTGGTAAAACTTTTTATTTACTTACTGAAATAGTACTCATTTTTGCCTCTTTTTTCCACAACCAGTTCTTTCTCCAAAGTTATCTTACTATATGCCAAGTATTTCAACTTCCCAGAGTAAGTGTCTTCCACAATAGGTTAAAAAGGACTGATTTGCAATTGAATGCAAATAGTTTCAAACACAATATACCAAAACCAGCCCGACACTATTGTGGTACATCCAGTGAGGTTCTTTCAATGCCTCAGAGAACAGCAGTTGCAAAGGTTAAAATTGTCCATATAGAATCTAATTGGAAACAAACATGCAGTATGTGTAGGTCAGATATTTAAGCTTAGCAATGCTCATTGTGGACCTCCATCTAACACTTGCACAGACATGTTTTCACTAACTCTAGTTTCCATATGGTCTGCAAATTCCCTCCATGTAAAGTGCATTACAACGTTCTAGCTTTTCAGTGAAAATGTTACAGACAAGTGTAATCTGATCTGTATCCAAAAGAACAGTTATATCCTCTTTTGTCAAGCACAGATGGGTAAAAGTATTTTCACTACAGCTATTCTTGGAGTGTCCTGAACTTTTACAATAGGTCTAAGATCAAAACATAGTCACATAAATGCCTTACCCTCTCTTTAGTGAGATACCAAACAAACAGTACCAGTGCTTTTCATTTTCCTAGATCATTACCTGGGTAGAAGGTTAGCCAGGTAACCCTTCTCCGAAAGAGCTCTTAAGAATTCTTTGGCATACATTTGATAAGTTTCAGATATGCACAATTCAAATCAGATGACATGCAAGACGCTGGAGAGGAGGAGGATCTGTTTCTCCTCATTAATTCACCATATGGCTCTATTCAGCAGAAGTGGTGATGGACTAGTTTTGTATGATATTTGACAGGAAACTTCTTGAAACAATTAAAAAATTGCCCAGAACATTCCTTTGGAAACCACAGATAGAAATTAGGTGCTAAATAACACTACTTTAAAAGCTCCCAAACAACACAAGTGTGGCATCACTATGGCATCTACCAATGCTGGCACACTTTTTTTTCTGATTTCCTCAAACAATACCTAGTTTTGCATTAGGAAGAACAGGTAACTATTTTGCCGATATACTGTAGATGTTTGGAAATCCTTTAGATTTTCTGGAAAAAGTACTTTTTAGTGCTTAACATGGCCTTTGGCTTTCTCTTAGAAACTTATCAGAATCTTTGTATTGTTTTTGTTCTCGGGCACTATAAAGCAGAGAGATTGCATGCTCTTACACAGCTTTATTTTCCTGTTCATATTGTTCTCTCATGCTTTTATCTCACTCTGCCACATCCAAAGTATTTTTATTTGTGTGTCCAGGCATGTTTTCTTTCAACTAGTCAGACTTTCGTAATTGTAGCACGGCATGTAACTAACATTCTGAACAAAATAAATAAATTAATAACTATTAGCAGTTAAGAACAGTATTACAATTTTAAAATTTACATTAACCACACAGAAGTAAAACGTGAAGTTATTCACAGTGCTGAAATTTCTATCAACCACTTCTTGATCCTACTTGATATTTTTATGAACAGTGTTGGATTACAGTGCAGAATTGTTCCTGGCAAAGCTAACTGCTTAGACAGAGGTATACAAAATGACAAGCAAAGGCGTTCCACTGGAGAGATAATGTGGAATAACAAAAACTCAAGAAAAAGCCAAATTTCAACACAGCCAAAAGTTGAGTCCAGTCTCTAGGAACAAATAATATAGACTATGTCTAAAGGATAGGAAATGAGAGATAAAGCCAATCAAAGAATGTAGGGATTGTTACAAGAATTAGCATACTCTGGGCTCTCTTGGTTCAGTGCTGAGGCAACAAAGACTTGTGCAATACTTGGATGCCTAGGAAAAATGGATGAGGAGATGATTTCATTTCTGTGCACAACTTCAGCAAAACTCTTATCATCTGGTTCCATAGTCAGCACTTCAGGAATGATACTCATACTGCAGATGGTACAAAAGAGCCGGACACAAGAGTGATTGATGGATGGGAGGTAAACTCCATCAAGTACAATGTAAGGAGCTTGATTTGTTTGATGAACCGAAGAGATAAAAAGAAGTTAGATACTACAGGATGTCTTAGCCTTTCTACCAACAGAAAGCCTAATGAGAGTAAATAGTATTGGAAAACACGTTATTTGCAGTCTTCATGACTCCTTTTAAGCATTATTTCTAAATAGAGTCTTCGATATAGCTTCTCAGGGGGAAAAATGTCATGTATTTGCTGAATGGTTTTGGAGCCTATGAATTCCCATTTCCTTTGTGCCATACTATGCAAAGAATGATTGTCTGTATTAACTTTAATTTGTTCTAACATTGCCATCACTGCATTTATTTCCACGATCGTAGACAGATGTAATTCAGAGTCAGCTAGCGACCTGCAGGAATCAGTAAAAAAAAAAAAGTGGGCTTTTTTCTTGTTCTGCAGTTGACTGCATCTCAACTGCAGATGCAGTTAAGAATATATCATCTTCCCTTGAGGCATTAAAGATGGCCAGCATTCACATCACTGTATAAAATGTGCCTCTGTCCTGACTTTTTGTGTGTTCATGTGTGTATATATATGTATAAATTTATTTTTATTTTTTATTTAAGAAGTTCTTTAATAATTACCTCAAATTCGTTTTAATATGAGACATTTTCTGCTTTTTCTATCTAATGAAGTTTGTCTATTTAGCCAAGCTTCATATAAGGCTCATGCCAGCTATAGTTTGGTCCCGGATTTCAGAGAGCCCTTACAAGTGTATGAATGCACAGCCGTCCATAAACTTTAATGTGATTTCTTGAGTATGAGACTTAGGTTAATGCCCTGGGTGAGCAGGATGGGCCTTTTACTTCCTTGATAAGTTTTCAGTGTGTTGGCCAATTTCAGCCAGTTTCACAGAGGATGCTTAAAAGATGCTGTTTTTGCACAGTATTCATGAATATAGGTGTCTGTTTAAAGAAAATATACCCTATAATGTCTTGGCTGAGATGGAAGTTACATGTGTATTTCTTGATCAGCTTCAATATTTGTTCTGCACTATCATTTGGAGTATGCCATCATTATATAGTGAATAACTAGAAAACTGAAATTAAGTTAAAAAAAATCTCATCTGGTTCAGTTGCAGCTGTGTAGTATACCGTGTTGGTGCAGCACTATGGATACTGCAGCATAAAGAACAGGAAAGCAGTTGATAAAACAGGACTGAGAGAGAAAGATGTCTAAACCCTATTAGACATCTCAGAATCA